>JAYMSL010002477.1:0-14228 GCA_036897195.1 Plantago coronopus | reverse complement strand
AGGGTTAGCGCGTAGTTTAAGAAAATGAGTTAAAGTAATGAAGTAAAAATGAAAAAGTAAGTGGGGTAGGTTACTTTTTGAGAATGTGTGGTGATAAAGAAGAGTATTGATGTTAAAATAATGTTTTAGTGTGTGGGGTACCTTCTTTATTTGGTAATGGGTAAAGTTTTGTGGGACGTCCAGAAATGGAAAGTGGGTAAAGTTTTGTGGGACGGAGGGAGTAGAAGTATATATTTAGGGTTAAGTCCATCCCTAACTAGCTAACCTGAAAAAACATTCAAGTACCTGGCCTCCATTCCTTCGTGAAGGTACTCCTATCATGGGTTGAGGACCATATCTAGGGGTCTTCCATCTTCGAAGACAAGGCATAGCTTATTTAGGCAAAATTTTAAAAATGACACCTTTAATTATGTACCCTCCAGATACTTTATTGATATACATAAGCAGAAATTACAATAAATGTGTGTAAAGGATTTTATTATTGATTCACATTAATCTATATAGTAATCAGTTTTTCAAGATGACAACCTTTTATAAAAATACTGAACCATGAGATGATTCGATATCCGGTAAGTCCGACTAATTCAGGGGACCCTATCTGATCTTTTCCAGGAGTGGCTCAGTCTAAATTTATTACTACTAGCTAGACAAGACTAATGTGGCAATGAATTTGGATGACATCTTTCCATCACAAACAATCACTGGGATGCCTTCCCTACTCTCGGGCTAGTAGTCAGACCATATCCGAAGGGAAACAAAGGATCATAGTGCGTGTCGCCGACGTTCATCGGTAGCTGATCCACTGTTCTGAACCAAGTCCGCGCCAACTTCCCAGTAAAACCGTAGTCCCCAAACAGAACATCAGCAACGCCCTGTCCTTCAGTTCCCGGAAGCCAAGCAGCTACTAACGCATCCATTCTGTCCACATACGGTTCTATCACAACAGGCCGGCCAGAAATGAGTACCACAACGCATTTCATTGCTCCACATACGCTACTGATCGTGCTGTAGCCAGACTCTGGTATGGTCAGATTCTGGCTGTCACCAGAAGATTCTACATAAGGTAACTCTCCCACGACCACAATCGCGTAAGAGAATTTGTTATCTTTCAAGAATTCTTTATTGGGATTTTTGCTGTACACAACCTCCGTGAGAGGATCTACAGTGTTCTTCACGGCTTTCAAAATCGTGGTACCTATGAAACAAGAACGTACAGTTCTTTAAGACGAACACTACAATAAACACCCAATTTGCTGACCAAGGTTGCTACTGAACATACCGGGAGTAATG
Source organism: Plantago coronopus (assembly GCA_036897195.1). Lineage (NCBI taxonomy): Eukaryota > Viridiplantae > Streptophyta > Magnoliopsida > Lamiales > Plantaginaceae > Plantago > Plantago coronopus. The sequence continues at coordinate 12,938 of JAYMSL010002477.1, read as the reverse complement.
TTGCCTGAATGACCCTCCCATGTGATGGTCCATCCTCCACACTGGTTTCCGATATCATCAGCATGGGTTCCAGCCACGAGTATCCTCTCTGATCTCTTTGGAAGAGGAAGCAGAGGCTCGTCTCCATCTTGTCCGTTCTTTAGAAGCACGAGTGACTTCCTTACCGCTTCCCTAGCTAATTCTCTATGTTCCTGTTAAAAGATCAAGCAAATCATATCAGCTAAGTGAGAATAACAGTTCCGAAGACATGAAAAGAAACGAAAAGTTTTAGGCTAGTTCATCATCTAACCTGGCATCCCAAATACTTGGTGAAGGTTAGATCAGCCAACGGATTTTCGAAAAGTCCCATGATAAATTTGACCCTCAGAATCCTTCTCACAGCATCATCGATTCGGCTCATTGGGACCACGTTTTTCTTCACCAGTAGAGTCAGATCATCAATGAACTCGACGTATATATCTGGAACCATAATCTGAAATCAAGAAATAAAGTTCAAGAACTTGTTCAAAATCAACACCGGATTCGTGACTACGTATGTCACTCTCACTAACCATGTCGATTCCAGCATTGACACCTTCTAGTACAGAGTAAGTATAGTTTGCACGATTTGGTGTAGTGAGACGATCGATACCCCTCATATCTGATATGACGAATCCCTGAAACAAAGCTAACAAAGTCATAAATTGCCTCTATCTGACATATCCTATATTTGGACCTCATGTTTCAAGAAGCATACTTTGAATTTAAGCGTGTTCTTGAGGTATCCAGTAATGAGATCACGATTCGCGTGCATTTTAATGCCATTCCAGCTCGAATAAGACACCATCACAGTCGCAATCCCCTTTCTAATGGAGTCAACATAAGCAGGCATATGGATTTTCAGCAGCCCTTCCCAATCTATGATCGTGTTATTCTCGTTGATGCCATTAACAGTGCCACCATCTCCTACATAATGCTTTGCACAACCCGCGACTCTTGACATTCCGTTCACATAAGGAAAGTTCCTGAGATAGTTCGTCGGAACTTCTCCTTGTAAACCAGGAATGATTTCAGTCATTAACTGAACTATGTTATGATCTTCGCTGTAACTCTCGTCACAACGACCCCATCTTGGATCTCGACAGACCTGTACAGGTTAGACTTCTTAACTTTACAAATAAAATGATAGAATTGCCATGAAAAAAGTTGAATTTCATACGTACCGCGATACAGGGAGCAAAAGCATAAGGAATACCAGTAGCTCTGACTTCAAGAGCTGTTGCAGCACCTATCCTCTTAACAAGATCAGGATCTCTATTTAAAACAGTTTCATGAACAACTGTAAGTGATCGAGTCAAATACATAGAACAAGAAGCTCTTGAAGAGACAGAGACCAACATATAGTACTAATCAAGGAACTAGGACTTGCCTGGTGACTCCTATTCCAACATTGTGAGGGAAAATCGTGGCATTGTAGACGTTATTCTGTCCGTGAACTGCATCAATCCCGTAAAGCATAGGTATCCCCAGGCGGGTTGAAAGCGCACCCCTTTGGAAATCATTCACCATGTTGATCCATGTCTCTGGTGATGCCTTGGGTCCCGGAACACTTCCGCCACCACTGACGACACTACCTGCCATTAATTAGGTTCAATAATTTCACTTATACTGTTCCCATCTAAAAGTAAATCAAGAACCCAAAGACAATCAACCTTATTTCAAGAAGAAAAAAACATACCAATGAAGTATTTCTTGATCACCTCAGCAGAAGAAACATTTCTTTCAATCTGTGTCATCTGACCAATCTTTTCCTCAAGTGTCATTCTCTTCATCAAGTCATCAATTCTAGCTTTCAACGGCTGTTTCGGATCTTTGTATATCATCTCCTCCGCCACACTCACCCGCAGAACCACCATCACCACCACCATCAGCAATCGAAGTCTTCCCATACTCATCTTTGAACCTGAAACCATAACCCCATCAAAAAAGTAAATTGTATTCTTCTTGCTTTTAAACTATATCCAGTCCACTGTAACAGTCAGCTCATAAGCTAAGATAATATACAGTATCTCTTTAAACTGAATACCAAGAGTCTAATTAGGAAATCAACCTTAAAGCCTTGATGATTGTGATATCTTACCAAATATTTTGACTTGAATGTTAATGAGTGTGATTATATGAAGCGGGAAAGGTTATCTTCTCTTAATGACTGTACAAACCACTTGGTCTTATATAAAAGTAGTACGTACACCAACAAGATGTGTGACTTGTCAAATACTATTATCTATGTCGTTTCTTTACCATATATATAATAGACTATTCCAATTCCATGTTCTGTGTCTATGACATAATTGACGTGTCTACTTTATCCAAAAACTTACCCCAAAAACAACAAAACTTTACTGTCTTCTAAGTTGTTATGGTAACAACCTCAAGAGCTGTTGTCGGAAATTGATATATCCGGAGTTTTTTTTTTTTTTTGAACTACAGACAAGTGGAGTAAAAATGTTGAAAGAACAGAAAAGGAATACATTTCTAGCTACTCGACCATTAATAAAAAATTTTGTCCATCTCACTCACCATTATTGCCAAGGAGGCTAGGACGGATTTCATTCCAGTTATTATTGAGTACGGTAGTAACTTAACCACTACAACACCCACTTGGAGTGTACGTTATTGGTACTTTCGTATTACTTCTGTTAAACGTGAAAACATATTAAGATCAGAACGGATATTGGTGTGGCATTTTACATAGAAAGTGTAAAGCCAAATATAGTGAATCATATAATGTGACATAAATTCACAAACTGGCAAGATGCAGTCGGAAGATTCCAAACAGGCAGCATAGATATTTTTATCGGACAAGCACAAGTTACACGAGATTAGTTTTCTTTGTTTTGTTTTTGCGTAAATTAGTTTTAGCAATAGCCAAATGTCATTTCAACTTGAACATCAGAAAGATAAACAATTGAATAAGACAATGTCATTTCAAAGCAATTGACGTTTCGTATTGAAATTCATTGAGATTTGAGATAACTATTGAACAAATTACGTGTTACTTATTTCATTTCAGATTTAAATCATTATCCGGTTCACTGTGTACTGTGTGTACTTCATTTTAGATATTTACACGATCATTTTAGACTTTGTTAAATTTCAGTTGTATTCAGTTCAGGTCCGTTCAGAGATTCGCATTTTATAGAATAGACCTTAGTCCTGCAGATTTTGATTATAAGATTTTAGGGCTGTTAATTAATATTAACTTAAAATTTGGTTAGGGTAAATAAAGATTTTAGAATTCCAAAACTGAATGTAAAATTCTTACGGGCCGATACGCTCCAGACCTCCATTAACAAGCTGAAATGTCATAAAATCATAATTAGGTGCTCATCAACACATACAAGACTATGCACACATGGTTAGGAAGTGAGAATTATATACATACATAGGGTTACAAGCGATTCATTTGAAGTGCTCGGCTCATGGCAGGAGTCACGTATGTAGCTCTATGGATAAAAGATGGAGTGGTTCGTTTGTCGACTATAAACCCCAGCATAGTATTCGTTGTAATTAAGACAGTCCCAGAAACGAGAAATGCTAAATTCTCCATGTTTAGATGAACGGAGATATATTAAGTGAAGCTCCTCAAGATTCTGATTCAGTGTTCTTCTTATGGCGTGAACCTGCAAACGGAAATGTGTGTGAGACGACACTGGAGTATATGACTTGATTCGAGGAAAACAAATGTAGATGTGTATTTTGCATATGTAGTATGTTTCAAGTTCTGCAGCATAACAGGATGACATGTCGACAACTAATCAAGCCTGGAAGAAACTATGAATGAGCTACCATAGGAATTCAACATGACCAGAACCACCAAGTACTTACCTGTGAAATGCCCAGTCTAGAAATCTCTTTTATCGGTTTTTCATCCTTAAATCCACCATACTGAAGGCCTCCAGTCAGACAAGACCGGAAATCCATTGCACATTCCAAGATATTTTGGATAATGCCAGCAACAGACCGAGCTTCATCAGATAAAAAGCATCTGCAATATATACCATCCATTAATACAAAACCATGACATTCCATGAGGTAACAGTGCTAGCAAATTGAATACATGGGAACAGTTAAGTAAAGGGAAGATTAGGAATTTAGGATCATTACAGGCTAGCCGAGAAGGAGCTCCCAAAAGAACGAAACATGAATTAGTACCCATAGGGTTAGAATTGCCACTCTGCCTACAGAACTAATCCACACCTTATATTGATAATGAGATAAAGGATTAGAGTAGCTTGAATTATCAGTATTTACTATTAGTACCCATAAAGGATTATAGTAATAAGATTTGCATTCCCATGAGGCTAGTATTTTCAGATTGTCATTTACTGAAGAAATAACGACTACTATAAGACAAAATATGAAGTTTCTGCGACTTCGAAATAGCCATAGGCAGACATGCAATGAAACTACTTCACCCGAGCTAGAGAAATAGGTAGACTTTCAAAACTGGGAGCATAAGATTAAAGATATCATAGATAGTGAAGAAGAAATTATAAAAACAAAACTAAAAAAAAGTGGTCATAATGTTGAAATGTAATAATTAGTTGAAAAGCTGACATCAAATTACATCTTTTCGACGTCAAGCTTCCTAATCTAGAGTGCATAAATAAATCATGAAGCTAAGCTGTTTGCTGCTATTTCAATTTCACTCTTTTATGAACAAGTAATAGAACACACAAAATAGTACTATAAATGAAAAGATAGCATTTACTTCAAAATATTTATAATATGCATGCATCCCAGTGAAGTTACGTGGCTCTGTCATGGGACTAGACATGGAATAAAAAGAACATAGATCAAGCCATGCAAGTTAAAAGAGGGGCATACATACTTGTATCCACGGGTGTGTAGTTGTGTGTGTAGGGAGAAACGACTTACATGTGCAGTGACTCTGTCAAGTATGCCATGTGCACCGACTCCAGATCCAACATGTCGTTAACCTGAAGAAAGTAAAATGGGTGATACTGCAGATATTTAGAGAAAAAACAGATTGCTTGTATTTTTCACATAGTACATCATGGATGTAATCTTACAAACTTCATGATCCTTACACGCAGAGAAATTCTTCCTAGGCTGAACTCAACCTACACGGCTACAACTAACGAGCTGAGAGGACAAAAGAGACTTTTGTAGCCAGGTTCGTAAGATAAGTGGACTATTTGTTCCTGACTGACTTGAAGCTGTCGCAATCTAAACTAACTTGTTCATTCACTAACTAGCCCAAATTGATGATTTTACAGTAAATGCCTTGAAACTAAAGCTATTAGTCAATCACACAAAAAAACAAAAAAACTGCTGATAAAGGAAAAGATATATAGAACACAAAAAACTTGTATAATATACATGGGCAGCAAAAAAAAACATAATGAGTCTATAATGAAGAATGAGCCAATGAGGAATGCCATATGTTGGAGAAATATAATCTAGAAGTGGCAACCAACCTTGTGTTTAAGTGAGTCTTGGAATCGGCACCAGGATACGTGGGATAATTGTGAGTGTACATACTGTTGTAACGTAGATACAAAATGATTGAGTTTGTGCCTGCAAAGGATAAGATAAGAGAATGATGATAATGCTACTAACCAGATTTAAGAAAGGGTAGTTGCATATGTGCCTATGCAACTAAAGGTATTGTATGACTTTTCAGCATATCAATCTCTATAATACGAAATTCCAAGTATCTCAATGTTAGTTTTATTTTAAAATACACAGAAGGACAATGTCAAGATGATGTGCTCCTATAAGCATTCTCTATCCTTCAATAATTCCCAAAACTGTATTCGTGCCTGTCAATGTCAATATGATAAATCATTTACAGGCTACGAGCCATTGGTAACATGCATTTCATTCTTAATAGGAACCAGCAAAAACAATTTTTTTGAAGAAAAGAATTATGAATGTCGACAGTTCCATTGATATGTAACACAAACACAAACTTCAGGGTTATTTGACCATTGAACCACCACCATGGAAATGACTTGACTAACACGTGAAGGGATTAAAATCATTATTCAAAATATTCAAAACCATCGAGTTACTGTTCAAAAATAAGTTACTATTCCATTCTAAGTTCTAACTCGTGTAGATTACAGGCAATGTAAAACTCACCTTGTTTCAGTTAAGATTGGGACGTGGTTAACCTCTCCTTTGATCAGATCCGAACAATAACTCTGCAAAGGAATTATGTCAAACTGAGTTCTCAAAAGCATATTAATACTCAAAGATGGAATAGAAATTCTCCATCAGCTTACATTCACTATATGATTGATTATTTCTAAATCTTAAATCAATCAATGTAAAATGGACAATTAGGTTAGTATCTACTCATTTAAATGACGTAAAATCTAACCTTTAAATTATGCACATCCTGTAACTATTCCAGAAAGACACTCTTAAAAAAAATAGAGGCAGTCCATGCATATGGCACTGGACGAGCAAAAGATATTTTGTGACAGATACTTTTTTGCATGTGATGCATTTGAGAGAGATATTAGGAAGTCATCAATAGAAGACATCTTCTCGTAGCTCGTACAAAGATAGCCATAAGAGAGAAATACTAACAGAACAGAAACTAATAAGGATGCCACCCACGGCTAGCCGGTTAGATTGATTCTAGGCTTATGAACCATCAACAACCAAAAAGCTACACTCTAGAATTTGCCCATTGCGGCAGCTAAAAAAACGGACTAGAATAGTTTATCAGTGCCGTCTATTGTTGAAACTAGATAAGGTCTGTAGTATGTCACTTATATAAGAAAACGAAGAAGTACAATCCTTGGATTTTAAGTCGGGCATTCACATATTAGCTACAAGATTTCCCCTGTCTCAATGGAATAAAACACCGGAAGAATGTAAGGCAGGTTTCAGTCTGTCACCAGAAAGGGGCCCTAATATTATCCCCAGGACTTGTATTGTATGCAAAGAAGGTTAAAGTCGAAACTGGATAATTCTAAAGTAATACCTTTAATGAACACCATGCATCACTCAGAGAGAAAACAGCAAGTTTGACTTGTATCAGAAAATTAAAGATCTCAGAGTATATACTCAGTGCGGTGGGAGTCAGAATAATATTGACTGGCCAATCAACTTGGTAACCAAGGCCCATGAAATCAAAGGAGTGGATACCTGCAAATAGAATTAGTCACTCAAAGAGATGAAGAAAGCAGTGTTGCAGACAACAAGCTTTGTTCAACAGGTAGATTGCTAGGGGAAATCATACGGTATACACTACTAGCATAAGCAATAACTTAGGACAAGTACCAGTGGCTGGAGCTGAGGGGTTAAAGGTTTCATCTCCTTTGAGGAACACGAAAAGCCGGTGTTTATTAGGATCTCCTTCACATGATGACCTTTGAACTGACAGCTCAAGAATCCCTTGAATCTCAGGTATTCTTTTATCCACTTCATTGACATGCCATTTCTGTCAATGTGGAAGTAACATGAGCAGATAAACTCAATATGGAATCAAATAGATAAGTGACGAAACGAAACTCACCCGATTCCAAAGAGACATGATAAACAGATCGGCCCAATCTGCGAGTTCCATGAAATGATAACACCGAAGAGCGAGCAAATGTTTTTGCAAGCTGAATCCTTCTGTTAGCAACTTGATGCCCAACTTACTTAGATATTTATATCTAATCATGTCAAGGAAATGGAACGAATGACAAGGTATATGGATTAGAAGTTTACAACATAATATAGGAGACTAGGAACTGTGTCATAACTGGTCACCAACCTTTGGTATTTAGACAATAGTTATCATCCGTAAACATAATCCAAGCCGCTCAACAACCTACATATAGTTTGTTGAGCAGCTTGGAATTACGGTTATGGTTGATGACTGTTTTCTAAAATCTAAATGCCAACGATACGATTGTGGTAAACAACAAACCATGAGGAGACTAGGATTAAGGCAGAAGAAAAGCAAACATGTGAAAAATAAATCTGCAAGAGACACGGCCCTTGCAGGTAGTTGAAGGCAGTGCTTGTGAATTGAATTTTTTATAGTTTCTTCAGGAATTAATTAAATAAACATCATAAGACTCCTCAGTTTATGATTCTGAAACCATTTCTAAGTTTGTACTTCCCAGACAACTTATTAAGGATACTGAAGCATAATCTCGTCCAACAAACATTTTCTGATCACAAAGTCCAGTGGCATCTCAACAGCTGCCAACAACCTAGTCCTGTGATCTGAGGTGGATCTGCAGGAACTCTTGCTTGACCTACTAAGCAAGCTTTCCCAAGAACTACCACCAACGGTACTTGGAAGCAATGTAATGTCCTCTTTGGTACCTTTCACATGCAAAGACGAAGAAACAACACTTGGGCAGCTATTATTCTCAGTGGTCACATCAGTGCAGCCTTTTAGATCAATTTGACTGCCTGTATCAACACCAGGAGCAACTGCTTCAGTATTAACTGAATGATCTATAGCAAATAGAGGTCTCAGGGAACCTGCAGCCTTTAATGGATCTTTTACAGAAGTGAAATCAAAGTGGGAGTCCCTATAACTTGCACGGTTTGTATCTCCACGAAATGTCCTCGGATCCCATGAAGATTCTCTGTTCCGCCTTGGGTTCATACTGAAAATTGTAGAATCATATTTTTGCATCCATAGATGTGAAGTAGAGAAATTTGACGATAATGTCCCATTCATATTTAAATCTTTACTGCTAATATTGTCCGCGGGATCTGAATCAGTGTGCATTAACTCCAGATGGCGAATATCTTTGGGCAACCATGTAATTTCATCTTTCTTGCTATGATGTGCATCAACGGGCCATTGATAATCGCTGTGACTAGTATCTTGCATTTCAGCAGTAGATGACAATGTTGGTTCACTACCCACAGGGAATCTTCCATAGTAGGAAAGATGATCACGATGACCAGACTTCTCATTTATGTTGAAAGGACTGAATTCTACAGAGCCTGAAGGTTCACTTTGATGCAGTTTCTGTTCTATATTGTCCATAGGGAAATTTGAGAAATCCAAAGCAGATAAAAGATTTCGCTCCAAGCTATGAGGTGCGCAATCGAACTGCTCGCCCATATTTTGCTCCTCAGAGGTTTCAGAAGATGAGCATTCATATGACTCCACAAGATCTTCATCATAAGAATAATCATCCACGGTGCTCGACGCCTCAGAATTAATTGTATTGTCAACCCTAATAATCACATAAGAACTTATTTAATATTGATGGCTACAAGAATAACAAATATTAATCATGACTCATCAGAACTGGCAACAAGGAGTACCAGTTGAGCTTAACTTACATATATTGGTTTCCTTTATCAGTTGAATGTGGAACCAAGCTGTCATCATCGATAAAGGATGTTAGCTGGATGAGGTTCTCTCCCATGTAATTCACAAGTCTCAATGTATCACTGTGAGAAACTGCCTGAAGAAAAGTCCATGTGGTAAACCTAAGACATTTACAGAGAAAGAATACGAAGTTTGGGAGTAGTATCACAATTTAATACAGTACACGTAAAAAAATTCTACCAATAAGCCTCAGTGCTTGTATAGTTGTATTTAACAATGTACAATAATATACCAGGCAAATTTCTTGTATTAATATTCTAATTTTACCAATCAGGTCAAAAGTTCATTAGGCATCCATGATCGTACGTACTTCAGAGAAACACTATATTAGAAAGTAAGAATGGCGGAGACACAATCATATAAATGAAAGGAGAAGTAATGTTTAACATGACTAGTTACCTCTTGAGAACTAAAATCGAACTTTGTTAGAATGTTATCAGTATCCTCCAGCATCTGTTGGTAATACATGGCTCTCTCAAATGACATTGTTTTGATAATTTCTTTGCTAAATGTGAGTGGGAAGGCAAACCACGGGTATTTACTGGATAAGTCACCCGAGCTGGGAAGGATATCCTTATGAATATCATATGTACCAGAATTGGTGGACAGCTCTAGCAATTTCAATATCACTTGAAGCTGCTGACCATTTCGGCAGATTGGAACTAGGCACTCTTCAAGAAAACAGGGAGCAGGAACTCCATCTCGTATCTGAGGTAAAATAATCAGTATGGTTGAAACTTCTGAGGGAGAAGAGTAGACTCAAAATGCATGGACTACAAGGATTTATTACCTTAATGCTCGCCAAAGGTAACTCAGGGGCAATTGCACCATCAGTGGAGGAAGAAGGCGAGAGATCATTGACATATTCCACAACAAATTCATTATAAGGGTCAGTCAAACTTCCATCATAAATCCATGACCTAATAAATCTGCAATACGGTTCGTATGATTGGAGAAAGAGAAATTTGAGGAGACTACAGTGGTCCGCATTCGCAACCTAAGATAATTGAGAAACATATGAACAGACAACATGGTAAATAATAAGAGACATCCATTAAACTCAAAATGTGCATTCAAGTAAACTATGAATAAAATCATCTGGTTTCTCTCACAGCATCCAGCATGCCATGGGCACAAAGGAATAGTATAATCACATCACTCGATGTCCATTATATTAACTCGACTAAGTAACGCAGAAATGATTACTGGCTTAAGCATTTTATCTTGATATACTACAAGACTAATGCGTGCAATCTTGTAAAACATTATCGATGTTTTTGACCACCTTCCAGAAAAGAAAAAAAGAAAGAGTAGGCATCTAAATCTATGACTGTTGACCAACTAAAGCAGAAAAATAACGGCCAGGTACTTTGCTAGTTTACATGCGATAAGGCATTATGCAACCATACTTGCGACAAAAAAATAAAATAAATGATACATATGTATCTGTTGCTTAGAAATTAAAACTCCAAGATCACAAAGTAGCAGCATAATCTCATTACACATAAGCAGTAACTTTCTACATCAGTAAACAAGCATGTCAAACAAGCTAAAACTAACCTTTAACTGATCATATAGGAATGAGAGCAAGGCACCACCTCTTGGGAAAGAACTGAACTGTGAATATGCTTTACTCTTCAAGTCTTCTAACGATGATACAGGAAAACTGAATGATAGATAACCAACATTGCAGACATTTCCCAGGGATTCAATCTGAGCTCTCAATCCCGTTGTATGAAGGTAAACCTCCAATAGTGTTGTTTCTGAGTGCCCAATACTAGAAAGACAGCCTCCCTTATTGTTCTTGATGCCACGCCTCAAACTAACAGATGCGGACAATGTATCAAGAGCAGAGGCATAACCATCTATCACCTTTTGCACAGATATTGCAAATGCTTGATTGATCAGAGAGAAGTTAATCTCTGGGCACTTTCCTTCCTCAGAGGAACCAATTTCTGAGTTTCCAAAATCAGGACTCGAAAAGTAACTAACAAACATCCGAAGTAGGAATACAACACAACCAAACTGGCCTATAGAGGAGAACAGATCTCCCATAGCAGAAGTGCTTGAACACCGCGTCCACAAACTTGGAATTCGATGAGAAGTTCTGTCTGCGGGACTGTAACGAAATAATGCAGAGAGTTCCGAGATGGATAATAAAGATGTCTCTGCTCCTTGGAGCGCATTCATCGCCAATCTAACCAAACTCGGCTCCTAGAACATTCACAATACGGTGAAACACAACTCAATCAGACTGCAAGATAGGCATTTAATTAACCTGCTAGATGTTTCAATTCCGCAACTTAACCTCTTAAATTTCAATTAATCATGATTACACAAGACAGTGAACTTCGAATAATTCTATACAGAGCTAAAACTGTCCAACAATACTTAATTCCAGTACAGAGCTAAAACTGTCCAACAATACTTGAATGATTGATCCAAGTTGTCTATCCAGTATAATAACTGCCAATTTAATTGTACAAGGTATTCTGCTCAAAGTCTGCACAAAGTAAAATGCATTTTCACTTTTGTATGCGAAGGGCGTGAGAGAGTGAGGAACTTACAGAGACAGTAGTGGTGGAGTAGAGTGGAGGGGCAGGGTTTGAGGGCGAAGGGCCGGCGGAAGGTACGGAGTCCCATGATCTGGCCGGCAGCACAGGATCGTCGAGCCTGAGCTTCTCCAATAGTGAATTTATGACGGCAGTGGAAGAATTCGCCGCCATTTGGTGGCCGTGCGACGGTGGCCGGAGTAGACTGTTGAGTGAGGTTTGGGATTGGGAGACAGTGAGAGAGGGAAAATATTATAAATTGAAAATAGATGACCTCCAATAAGTTACTATTTCCAAATAAACCCAACTAATTCTTGAAAGAAAAAAAAACACTATTTTTTAAAAAAAAGAGACCGATTGATATTTATAGTAAAATTCGTACATTTTTAGTTATATATTTTTTGACAATCGACTATTAATCAGGAAGCCTGGTCCTCTGAACAATATACTAGTGACTAGTCGTCGGGTGATTCCAAAATATAGTCGGGTTTAAGAAATCCATTTTGGCGCAATCGTACAATTACTTGGATAAATAGAGATAGTTGCAATGTTGTAATTTCAGCGCCATTATGTTTCCATTCAACTTGATATGGGAGAGGATTGAGGAAAGATACCAAGTGGTACTTTATAGTATAAGTAATCATGAGTTATAAGAGTGGCCGAGTGGTAAAGATGTTTGAGTAGCAAAAAAAAGTTCGGGGTTCGAAGTGCCGTACGAAGAAGTCAATAACTAGAAGAACAATCTGATACCCGACATGGAGAATAGAATACTATAGCTTATGATAAAGTAATGGAATATGGTAAATTAATTTCATTCATACATGTGCTGTTTTCTTTATGTGAAGGAAAAGAAAAGAACTGTGCAGTATCACATGATCATTAACCCCAACGGTTGAAGAAATCAATTCATAAAATAGTACAAATTTGTATCACACTTTTTCAGAACTATATGTTCTTTGCCTGAGCAGCAAGACACCAAGTCAATGTGGAAAGAACAATCCAAATCTTTCATACAC
>JAYMSL010002476.1:0-14231 GCA_036897195.1 Plantago coronopus | reverse complement strand
CATCATCCATGTAGAGAGCCAATCTCTTGTCACCAATGTAGAGCGACAAGCTCACATCATCTATGTAGAGAGTCAATCTCTAGTCACCAACGTAGAGCACCAAGCTCACATCATCTATGTAGAGAGTCAATCTGTTGTCACCAATGTATAACGACAAGCTCACATCATCTATGTAGAGAGTCAATCTCTTGTCACCGATGTAGAACACCGAGCTCTAACTAGTGAACTCATATCTAGAGCACCAAGCTATAATCTCTACAAAGAGCACCAGTCTCTAAGACCCATGGACGATACAAATGTAGAGCGTCGAGCTCTGAACCATATGTAGACCTATATGAATGTAGAGCACCGAACTCTGAACCATGTGTAGACCTATACAAATGTAGAGCGTCGAGCTCCAAGACAATTGTATGTAGACCGTCACGATCATCGAAGAGTCGTATCCACTCAATAACGGCGTCAAACAATGCAATGGTTTACATTGAATGGCAAATGAATGGAGGTAACGGTCTACTACGCTAACGGGACGATGGAGATATGTATAAAAGGGGGCTAGCAATACCATCAAGGGGGGATGGTTTGGACAGCAAGCAATCATACTGAATTCATCTACTGATTCCGGCAATCAACATCGAAAAGCATTCCCGTGTAAGTTGTCTACAATGATTTCACTCAACTCGTTCCACCACACAAATTAAAAGGTTTGATCATTTACCCCTTTCGCCATCTACTTCCAACGAAGAACCCGGGCTTGCTCTATCATTACGCATCTACTTTGCTTATCGATTTATACTATCATTCTAAAACGTGTCTAACTTTAGCGTCGGAGCATCTTAGGTCGGCACCATACCGGTGCCCCAAGGACTCTTACGCATCCTTCCTGTTGTGTTGTGTTGCAGGTGATCGGTGCCCACCTAGAAATTTAATTGTAGATTCGGACGTCTATACCTTCGTACACTAACTTCAACTCCAACTTAGAATACTCTTTTATATACTCACAACAATGCTTTGACAACAAAGCGCAACTCAGCTAATAAGACACGTCATCTCCAACCAATAGGTCGGACGTTCGAGTCACCCATTTACCTAAGAAAAAAAACTCTCAACAATGTTTGAGATCAAATCGCTCACCCTTCTGATGTTGTCCCATAGACTCCTATGTAACTCATGTATCTGATAATTTGAAAATAGTAACCAGAGTTGGATTTACGAAATAAGTGTTGGAGATAGAATTAAGGATATAATAGGATTTGTAGCTATATTTGTGTAGGTGTGTAAGTGTATTTTAGGATAAATATGTTATGTGGAGAATGTTTTGGTGTTAAGGGTGATTTTGGAGTTTTTATGTTAGGCGGCCGGGTGGGGTGTATTTTGTGTAGAGAAAGAGAGAGAGTTTAGTAAATTCAACAGCGTCCACCGTCCCGTTCAATTATGGTTTATTTAGTTTACTTTGGCTCAATTCTGAAATTTTGGGCCAATTCGGAATATTACATTTTACAACTAAATGCATTCAGAGTAAGATTTAAAAAATACATGAATGATATTGGATATGTGTAATTAATTTTTACTATAAATTAACAATCTATGGGTAGAATTTATTTGAAGTTAATTAGTACAATGGCCGAAAACAGTCTTGGCTCCAAATAATTATGATAACTATCTTTAACCACGAGCTACTGAAATCCTACCGATATCAATCCGATTTGGAGACCGTCAATAAAACGTACTTACAATAGACCTCGCCAGTACTCCTTCTATTTTAATTAATCAATCAATTAGTACCTCACGTATTGAACCCAGGGGTGGTGTAGTGGTAAGGTGCAGGGTGTAATGGTTAGAGGTCCCGGGTTCGATTTCCGGAGGTGGAGATTTATTTGGTGATATAAGGTTGGTATTGGTGTGAGGTATAAGGTTCATATTGGGTTAGTGTAGGAGTAGGATTAAAATAGATTTGTCTCTTAAAAAAAAAATTTATGTGTATTGACGAAGAAAATTTGGTTCACTACTAGCTCGACGAATACTCGGGTACCTATAGCCAAATCCCCCAACTCGAACCACTTAAGTAGGGGCCGATGTCATGAACATATATATCTGTATTTTATGAAAAATTATTATGTACCACCCAAAAAATTAACTATACATAAGTACTTACACCGAAAGCTAATATATACTATAAACACTAACTAAAATTGTTGGTTGGGGGAAAATCGTTCTGTCTTCTTCTTATTAGTTCGGTGAGTGCGAAAACTCTTGCGCTTTAATTGTAATTGTAATATGTACTCTGTTAATAATAATAATACAGAGAAAAAATCAACTACACATTTTGTCACGTTGTTTTGGACTTTCGGTGCAGTATCTAAGATTAAAAATTCATGCTTTTAGTGCCTTTCGATCTTGCTCTTCCATACATTTATGATTTCTCCATATAGATATAGGAGTTTGTTCATTTCCACTCATTTGATAGGTTCAGCTAATTTCAATATTCATTGCTGACAGAAACTACTATTTATGGTTTTTCTTTTAACAAAACAAAAGAGGATGTATTTTTCTTCTGAATATCTTATATAATATCAATTATTCAGAGAGAAGAAAAACATGTAATCTTTTGTTGAAGAAACACTAGTAGTGGTTTTTCCTAATTGTTTCTCAATTTCACTGTACACTATCACACTACCAATGTTTTATTTCTTCTTTGAAACTGCAAATCTAACCTATCCTATTCTATTTCCTATTGTTTCCGTCAGGGTTCGAACTCCCAAACTTTCTTGTACTACTCTAGTGTTTTTACCACTCGGTCACCCTTATCACTCATACTAATTAATGAAGGTCTCGCTTCTACTAGTATAAAATCTTACAGTGATCTAGCTAGCTACAAGTCATGATGCACACAATAAAATTCATTCGAGTTAACATCAACGTCTGTATTGATTTGAGATCTAACACTCTTAAACTCGCACAAGACTTTTTAAGTTTTTGTAACAAAATTCCTTTTTGCCGTTTAAAGAAAACTGTGATCAACTTAATGGTAAGTAACATGGAAGTGGAAAGATGAACCAAATGTGGCATAAGGTAACTATAAGACTCAACAATGCTAATTAGTATATATAGGACATTAATTATTATTAGGAATATAATGAACCATGTGTTCATTCATTATACCAGTCAAGTAACCTATCTAAGCTGTTTAATTATCCCCTACTTTGACTGGCTCTCATCTAGTAACATACTTCAACTGTAACAAGTGATGAATTGCATATTTGACAGATTCACCAAAAAGGGAAATAAAATATTGTACATGTAGTTGAGAGATGGTTGAAGTGTTTTTAGTGAACATCATTCTATCATGGTATCAGAGTCTTTAGCTCACGCCCAAAAAATCCTGAGTTCGAATCCCCGCGGAGACCGCCTCCACCCATATTTAATTCCACTCGATTGGCCTCCCCAAATGAGGTTGAAATCGGCCACGAGTGCGGGGGAGTATTGGGGAATTATTATATATGACTAGATTCCACAACTCTCTACAAGTTCGAGCTTTTAGATGAGATGGAATTCTATCAATTCTTTTACCCATAACTCATTATGCCTATTGTCTTATTGCACCAGTATTGTCACAACGTTTCGAAGCCGCCTATTTGGATCAATCACGGATCAACATTTGTTTCCATCTAACTCATGGTAATTAACTCGAACTCCCGACTTACTGATTAGAAGATAAATGTATTACCAATCAAATAAAATTAATAATTAATTTACGTGATTTTCGCATTATTTGGTTGAGTGAGCACTGAGCAGCTAGCCCAGGTAGTGAAATCAAATGTATACTAGCTGAGGGAACATTACAATAAATCATTAATTATTACTGTGTATTGAAATTGGCTGAACAGTATCTGGTGTCGTGTATCACAATTAATATATGGCGTCGGTATCGTGTCGGAAGGGCTGCTACCACCAGCTCACGATGGTCGGGCGGCTACACTTCATGTAGCAAGTCACTTAACACTTTCCTAATCATAGGTCATGGTCATGACTCGGGTTGGATGAATTTCAACGTCGATGTATACTGTATACAAACCAAATACTAATTTTTGAATTGTCGCAATACAAAATTCTTCTGTTTTTAGGTGGACTTAGATTTCAGGAACAATTTCACATCAAAACTAGAAAGAGTATACAAATGAACTGTTTTGGGAAGTTGTTGAATAATCTATTCCAGTTAAAAATTAATAGTTATGTTAGATATAAATGTTCATGAGTTTGTATACTCTTAGAGTCGTTACCAAAGTCAAGTCTTATCTTATACTTGTACTTATCCATATACAGTTCTAGTGCTATTAGGTAGTTAATGGATAGAATTTTCTATTACTTGTATAAAAATCCCTACTTGTATATTCATTCAATACATTGGAATAAACACTTATATTCCAACAAGTTAGGTTATTTCCATTTCTACACAAATTTAATTAAGTTCAATTATTTTATTTTTTGTTAAAATTTATACTCTAAATCATTTCTGTTCAATTTAGGTTCATCCAGTTTATAGATTTTTAACCGAATCGAAGAGAGTCGTACTCCATGAAAAGTAAGGTGCACGAAGAAAGAGAAAGGAAAAGGAAATGTTTATACAACTTGGTAGCAACTAGCAAGCCACTTAATCACATTTCTCATACTTTGGTAAGGTGGGATACCCGATCACATCAGGATAACCTGTAATATTCCAACATCTCACATCATTAAAAAAAATGCTTGAGATGAAGAATATATAAATGATAAACCACCACTCTCACATTGTATAAGGTTTTTCGATGATTTCAAAATTAAATCTGTGCGAGCTGAGTGAATAACTGTAACTTGTAAGCATGGCATTGTGAATTTGTAAGTTAATCATGGACCATATATGTATCTAATCAAAATTAATCATACATCGTGAAATTGTCTGGAAAAGGAGCGTACTTTCACACACATGATTATCACTATCACCCAACTATATTACTATAACTACATGCACGTAGCCTTCAATTATTTGACAACTGACATATATACATATATGTTGATGAAGGTTGAATTTCTTTTCGATAAGGATCTACGTATTGGAGAATTAGTATAAATGACTAGATTTCACAACTCTTTATAAGTTCGATCTTTTATTTTAGATGAGATGGAATTCTATCATGGCATTAGAGTCATTAGCTCACGTCCAGACCTGGATTCGACTCCTAGCGGAGACCGCCTCCACCCATAATTAATTCCACTCGACTGGAATGAGGTTGAAATCGGCTACGAGTGCGGGAGAGTATTGAAGAATTAATATAAATGACTAAAGATTTCACAACTCTCTACAAGTTCGAGCTTTTAGATGAGATGGAATTCTATCTCCTACTTTTTGGTAAGCTATCTGGATAATATCACGTTGGTATATACTAAGATGCAGGGTCACTCTCGAGTCCCGACTCAAAATTAGAGGCTCCATGCCCAATTTTGAATGTGGCCCTAAACAATAATGTTAAAAAAAAAGTAGCATAAAAACTTTAAAGTGTTTGTAAATCCCAGAATTTTAGTGAGTTTAAAAGAATTGAAAACGCTACTCATACTAATTAGGTGTATGTTTCTTTTCGGAAATTCATCCATAACAACTCCAGAGTTAAACGTGCTTTGGTTTGGAGTAGTCTAGGGATGAGTGACCCACTAAACAGTTCCTTTTTTTTTTTTTGAAACGACAAAGTATCAATCAAAGTATACTTATCAAGTAAATATAAATGTACACCTAAACATGCGCTCCCAGGCTCGAACCCCATACTTCCTACTTGCAATTCCTTCTCCTTTACCACTGGACCAACTTATGACTCGTCACTGAGCAGTCTTTAGTGCGCGCACGAGTAAGGGCAAAATGTGCGGATACAAAGTATCAAAGTATAAATTATCAAGTAAATATAAATGTACACCTAAACCTGCGCCCCCAGGCTCGAACCCCATACTTCCTACTTGCAATTCCTTCTCCTTTACCACTAGACCAACTTATGACTCGTCACTGAGCAGTCTTTAGTGCGCACACGAGTAAGGACAAAATGTGCGGATTAAAACATGTGTCGGTCTGTGGGTCCAGCATATCACCCCGGCAAGCTGCCCATTTATAGATCTAGCTAGTTATTACCTGTACACCATAACAAACACGAATACAAACGAATATAGGCTTATACAAAACGGATAACACTGATAAGTATGGATTTTTGACCCACGAATTATATACTATGTGCTTGTTTTTACTAAAACAAAAACTGATATTTTTCATGACTTTATAATTCAGATATTCATGTGTTTACTAAGAGTTGTCGAGTGGTAAGGGAGCTGGAGTAACACAGGAAATGTCAGGGTTGAACTCCGAGCAAAATATTGGACGTTGACATCAACACATGCAAGACGTTGAAAAGTTCTCGACGATCTCATGGATCTTTCATTTCTTCATAGATCGATAATGGAGAATCAAACAGTGTTCCAACAACTAAGCAGGTGAATGTGTCTCGTCTCACCCAATTCGGATCAGATATTATTGTGTTCACTATTCTTGATTATCTCATTTTTCCATTTTCATTATTTCTATTATATAGTACGTCCAGGTTTCAATATGATTACATATATATAACTAAATAATAGTACGTCCAGGTTCGTGCAAGTCTTTTGCTAAGATACATTGTACAGTTACAATTTTGCCGTTAAAAAAAAATGTCAAAGTTAATTATTTTTAAATTAACAAAAATTATTAATAACGAACATGAATACACAGAGCATAAGAATTAATCAATTAACCCAAACAAAGATAAATAAGCTTTGAGTTAGAGCACAAGATGAAACAAAAGCGGACTCCCAGAATCTCAGTCGTCAAGTATATCTGGGAATTTAGTTTGCCAAACCAATAGTGTGTGGAATTGATGAGAAGATATCCCTAGCAAATTCAACACGGACGGACGGAATAACAAACATACCATCACAGAGTAAATTCCATGCTACTTTATAAAAATTTTGGAAAGCGGCAAATATCAATCACGAATGAATAATGGTTCTCTATGTGACTCAAACTTCAACCTATTAATTAAAAGTAAAGCATCTCTTATCAACTAAGTTGCGTTTCGTTGCCGTGTCACTTTATAATAAAACGGGGACAATAACTATACAACTCAAAACCAATAGTAATTAATCTTGCTGAATTTATTAATGGATAAATATTCCAACCTAAAATACTAATGTGAAAACAATCAATGTACTTTTGAATAAGATTGATGAATATCTATTGTAAGGCTTTCTCCAGCAGCGGCTGAGCTACTAGAGATGAATTAACTCAAACCCGCTCAGCTGCTCCGGCAGCAGCAGCAGCTGAGCAGTGAGGCGCGCCTCAAGATTTGAGGCGCGCCTCACTGGTTTTTATCTTTTTTTAATTATTTTTTAATGTTTTTGTAATTTGTATTTATACATTTAACTTGTATAAATTTCAATTCAAGCTCCTGTAGAGCAGCGGTTGAATTCGAGGATTATGATCCTTTAGGACTAAGGATCGAATCCTACTTACACCATTATTTTTTTATATATATATATTTTTTTAATTTTACTTTTTAGCATGTACCCATTCTTTCTTCCATATGTTTTTTTTTTTTTCTAAATATTACTTTTAGCATGTACTCATTTTTCTTATATTATATGATTTTGTTTCTTAAATAATTTTTAATTTTACTTTCAACATGTATCATGAGATATTTGGGAGTTGACAACTAAAAATATGATTAATATTTTATCTTTTTGTTATTTGAGTTTAGATTTCCACTTGTATTTTAAATTTTATAAATTTATTGCCTGACAAATCCTAAAAAAAACTCTCGCTCTCTCTCTTTCGTTTTCTCATCCCTTCTCTAACCTAACAGCCGCCGCCTCCCCCTGTCCATCGGAGCTTCTGCTCTGATCTGGGTTTCCCAGATCGGAGCAGTTAGCTCCGCCCCCTATTTCTTTCCCTTTTTTCCTTTAGTTTTTCGGTTTTTCCTTTCTTCCTAAAATTATCCAGATCTGACCGATGATTTTGTGGTGATGGTGGTGGCTCTGCCCGGAGATTCGTGGTGGTGGTGATGGCTGGCAGTCAGGTGGTGCGAGGCGGTAAGATGGTGATGGTGAGGTGGTGTGCGGCGGAGGCTTGGTGGTTCTGTTTCCGGCGGCAGAACTAGGTTTCTGAAGAATCGATGAGATGGTTTGGGTGATTCTGTGGAGTGCGGAGGTATCGGTGGCGGTGGTGGGTGGGGAGAATGTGAAGGAGAGGGTGGAGATGGTGGCGCGGCGGAGGAGTAGGGCTGGTGAGCTGGTGGAGTTTCAAGAGGTGAGGGACGAAGGGGAGTTCTGCACTGTGATGTGTGGATACCGGTGGTGGGGGTGGGTGAGGGAATGTAAAGGAGAGGGTGGAGATGGTGGAGCGGTGGAGGTGTAGGTGTTGTGAGTTGGATGAGTTTCTGGAGGTGAGGGAGGAAGGGGAGTACTGTGTTGTGTGCAGGTGTAGTAAGTGATGTGGTGAGGATGAGGAGGTGGAGTTGGAGATGGAGAGATGGATGTTATTGGTTTTGGCATTAGTGTAGTTGATGATTGAGGTTTGGGTTTAGAAGTGGGTATGGAGTAAGTGGTTGTTTCGGTTTCAGGTATTGGGTGTAGATGATGGAGGTTTGGGTTTAGAAGTGGGTGTAGGGTATGGAGTAAGTGGTTGTTTCCGGTTCAGGTATTGGGTGTAGAAGAGGGTGAAGGATTTGCAGCACTGGTTGCGTTGTTGGTTCAGGTTCAGTTTGTAGAGACGATTTTCGAAGTTGGGTTCGGGATGATTTTGATCTGTTTATGTGTGGTTATGGTCGGGTGTTGGTTCAGGTGAGCTCGAGGCTGTGGGCTCAAGATGGATATGCAGGTTCCGGTGTTGGTTGGTTTAGGTGGTTTCCGTGTTTGGTTCAATTTCAGGTGATGGTTTAGGTGAGGCCGAGTGTATGTGTGGTTATGGTCGGGTGTTGGTTTAGGTTAGCTCGAGGATGTGGCTCAGGACGTATATGCAGGTTCAGGTGTTGGTTGGTTTAGGTGGTCTCCGAGTTTGGTTCAGTTTCAGGTGATGATTTAGGTGACGTCGAGTGAACACGAGTAGAACTGTTCAGCTTAGGTTTTGGTTTTTTTGGTCTTGGTTTAGATGGTATGGAATTGTTTTATGGGTGTTAAGGATGTGATAGGTTTGGGATGTTGGTGTTTTAATCTCGGTTAGGTCTGGTTAAGTCTCTGTAATCGTTTTCGAGCATCTCTTATGCTCCTTTTAATTAAAATATTTTGCCGTTTCCAAAAAAAAGAAATGATAAAAGAAATATAAATGAGAGGTTGAACTGTTGGAGCACATTTTTATGTTGAGGCTGAGCAGAGGCTGAGATTTAATAAAATGCTGACGTGGCAGAGTTGAGCCCCAAATTGAGGCTGAACTGCTAGAGATAGCCTAAGTAAGTGTAGCCTTTTTCAAGGTTCAGTCAACCATAGTTCAAGGTTGTCATAAACGCAGTTGTGGTTATTGCAAATTTGCAACCGCAGAACTGCTATACTTGGGTCGACTATTTTAGGAGTTTTGCCATTTCTCAAATACTTGAAAATATATTCAGAAGATCTTAAGAAGAAGTTATTAGGAGAAAAGAACGCTATTTGGAAAGACATTTTGGAAAAGATCTCTACAAGGAGTCTAAATATGCCAACATAATCCCATTGGGATTCTATCAAACTAAGGCGGCGATCAAAACCTAAATATAGGGCCTTAGTTTGTACTTTGTAAATTACGCAGACTTAATATTTTAAGGCATTGCATATTGTTTTAGTCTGTATTTGTTTAGATAGAAAGTTTGGAGTTATTAATTCATTCTTCTAACTCATATTATCTATATAGTTATTTTAGCACGTTTGTGCTTCTGGGTGTGATTACATCCAGACTTAATTGTTGTGTTCTTCGTGCATGCTTTATTGTTTTAATCAATGTTTTGAAACCCGGCCGGTCGACCCGGGTAACCCGCCACCCGGAGGCCTCTAGGGTTTTAAACCCCTAAACACGGAAAAACCCGCGACCCGTTAAAAACCCGGAAGAACCAACCACTAAGGCAACCCCAACCAAGACTAAAAAGTCCGCACATATTTGCTTTTGAAATCACCCAAAATGCATCATATACCATTAAAAAGTGTGAATTTCTATTTATATACCGTTTACCACAATCGTTCTTATACTATGTTGGAATGTAAAGGTATTACAAATTTGCACTTCATAAATAAAAGCTACACCATATGTTATAAATTACAAAATCGATATTCTTAGTTATAATTGTAACGTATCTACGTTCTTAATAATGGACCGTCTCACAAGAATATTCCTTTTTAGATAGGTATCTACCCTCCTTAATTATTAAGTATTTTGTTTTTACAGCCCTCCTTTAACACAAGGGTTTTGAGAGGTAGTCTCCTTTTAACTAAAATATATACGAATCTATGTTAACTATAACCACTATTCACTAATTGCCATTAGCCAACCATTTGTCACCCGAAAACATGTATATAATTAATTTCATTTATAAGAAAAATGAAATGAGAAATAGACAAGGAAAAATCGCTTTTCTTACGCGGCTGGAACAAATAAGTGGTCTCTCCCAAATTTTTCTCATTTTATTTATTTATTCATAATGGATGATTAATTCGACAAGGAAATACTTAGAGCTAGATGACAACCGTATTTATTTTATTTTCTTTTTTAACTTGTTATAATTTATGTTGAGTTAATACGAAAATGATGTTAATAAGTAATTAAGAAGTTGTTGAAGTATAGTAAATGAGAGTTAGTATTCTTTCATTCTAGTACTGGTACTGGTAATTGAAAAGTCGAGGTGGTGAGGCACCACAGTCTCGTAGGGGGTGGCTCACATCAATTATAGTGGGGGTTCACCAATTATTATTATTATTATCTTAATTAATTAATTTATTTATTTATTCAATTTTGGGTTTTCATATTGCCCATCGTCGTATATAGGCAAGTAGCTGTACACTTTGTTTTACTCGATCGGAAATTGGACTTGGTTCAACTTCTATATCCTAGATACACCTAGTTTGAACTTGACTTGGACCATACTTACATTATTGCCTAAATTCAATTATGGTAATAGGGATAACTCAATCAACATGTTGGTTGTGTTAACTGTTAACCCACCAGAGTTGTCAATTGAATAAAACGACAGTAATATACAATTTATTTTTTTGAGATATACTATTACAATTACTATAAAAACTTGAGAAAAACCATTTAGTTGTGGACTTTTCAAAAAGACCACCTAATAATATCATAATATGCGATATTATCAATATAATGTTCAATGTTACTAATATTACTAATATGACATATTAGTAACAATGAACATTGTATTGATAACATTGTATATTATGATGTCATTAGGTGGTATTTTTAAAAAGTCCACAAATAATATAACAGATTGATAACATTGGACATTATATTGATAACATTGCATATTATGATGCTAGTAGGTGGTCTTTTTGAAAAGTCCACAAATAAGTGGTCTTTTCCAAGTTTTTCTCGATTATTACAAAAGTAACTGTAAAATCTGGTTAGTTTTTTTTTTCCGGAGTGTTTGACATGATATATGTAGTAACAATACCTTTAGATGAACCCACAAGGGTGGTGCAGTGGTAAGGTGATGTGTGTATTGGTGAGAGGTCCCGGACTCGATTCCCGGAAGTGGAGATTTATTTAGTGTGTTATAATGTTGGTACTGGTGTGGTGATATAAGGTGGTATTGGGTTAGTGTAGGAGGAGGATAAATTTGACTCTTCAAAAAAAAAAAAAACAATACCTTTAGATAAGTAAGGTGTTTTGGTCGGATTCCTTTAGGAATTGACGGAAGAATTTACGGTTTTTGGCTTTCCCCGAATTTGTATGGAGTCTTTTTCCTTGATCAAGTAATGTTTTCCGAGGCAAGAAGCTTTGGTGTACTTCTTCGAAGACACATTCTCCAGGACTGGCCCACACATTAGATTGTGGTTTTTCATATTGATTGTTCTGGTTATCTTAGTATGATGGGTTATTTTCTTTTCTCGCATGATATAAGCCAGTCAAGGCATTTAAGCGGGAATGTACTTTTGTTTATAAACTTCTTGAGGTTATCCTCCTATTATTAATTAATTTTGCCGATTAAAAAAAAAGGTGTTTTGGTCAGAAGTGAGATGGTAGTGAGAGACCTAGTCCGCTTGTAGTCTTGCTATTGTGAAATCTCACAAGAAGTAGCTATGAGAGTCCTCATGACTGGTCTAGCGCTCGTGTCATGATATGATCGGGCCATCCTACCTTGAGCCAGGGCCTTCATGGTCTATAGTTTATATATTTTTTTAAAGAGGCAAAAGTGACTCAAACTCCCGACCTATTAATTGGAGGAGAAGCGTCTTACCAACTGAACTAAACTGCGCTTCGTTGTCAAAATAGTAAATGAGAAATGTGGTCTATAGTTTATGATAAAACTCAAGTTCCTTTCACAAACTGTTAATGTTAATAATAGAGATTATTTCTTAATATGTCTATCCTTGTAAAAGCCGCGCGAGTCCAATCATATTCATATCATGACGCTTTAGAGCGTTGTTATACTAAATTTACTTATACTGGATGACAATTTTTTAAACATAGTTTTGATATTTTCACGTACATTAAGTTCCTTCCATATTAAAGTGCTAACATTTTATCTATTTACATTCCGGTCCGGTTCGGTTTTTCAGTTTCGGTCCACATATGTTCAACCCTATGCATATTAGTATGATGAGCTACTTGGATATATATTGATCGTTGCATAATATAATGGCCCGCAAGGGTTGGTTCAGTTGGTTAAAGAGATGCGTTAACTTGGTTCACGTAGTTTGCAGCCCAAAGGGTAGTGGCAGGGCCGGCGTTGGGCCTGTGCGGGCAGCCCCCCGCACAGAGCCCCTAAATTTGAGGGGCCCCGGCCCAAGCCCAAAAGCTTAAAACCCTTTTGAATTATTATATATAATGCTGTTGTGTGTAGAAAGTAACAGAACTACTATATGGCCTAGTGGAAACGTAGTGATTTCCTTCTTGCAAGGTCTTGTGTTCAAATCTGTTTGGGCCCTACTTTCTCTCTATTTTATTTTATTAAACTTATGACTCGGGCCCGTTCACAAATTTCGCACGGGGCCTCCAAATCTCAGAGCCGGCCCTGGGTAGTGGCTGCATCTTCCCAATTTTTTTTGTATATTTTTTAAAAAAGATCGTTACATAATATAATGCATATGATTAGGGGTGTGCATAACTCCCGAAAAACCGAAAACCGATAAACCGCACCGAAACCGGTCCGATCCGAATTTTCGGGTCGGGGTTCGGTTTGGCATTTTTAAGAATTTCGGGTTCGGGTTACAACCCGCGGGTTTCAGGTTGAACCGAACCAACCCGAATAAATTTTTTTTTAAAAAAATAAATATACTAATTTGGGAAAAACGCTATTAGTTTTCCAAACTCATGTCTTTTACTCTTCTTATCTTCTTGTCTTCTTCAGTCTTCTAGTCTTCTTCACGAGTTCACAAAATAATTCATGTCCATATTGTGATTTTGGAGTTTTTGATGTGTCATTGAACTCTTGAACTTGTGATGTTTAACATTTAATTTAGTTTAAATTTGATCTTTAAATGGAATGGATTATAATCTATTTTGAGTTTAGTTTAACATATAAATTCATGTCCAAATTGTCATTATTGGAGGTTTTTTTAAAAAATTTTTTTAGATATTCGGTTTTTCGGGTTGAACCGAACCCGATCGGGTTAACCCGAACCCAAACCGAAATTTCGGGACGGTTTTCGGTTTTACTAAATTTCAACCCGGAGACAAGTGTGTGCGCACCTCCCTCTCACTATTCACATGGACCCCGGACTCGCATGTGAATAGTGAAAGGAAGTGCACCACACTTGCTTTCGTAGTGTCATGAACCCAATTGTGACATAATATTTAGATGGACATCTAGTATAAGAATTGGATAAACGTGTGGGAAAATGTGAAGTGAGGCCATTATTTGTATGGAGTAGGTACACCCGGCGGAGTGATGGTCCTGGAGGGACTACTAGTTAGGTTGGGTTGATGCGGGCGGGGCCATGATGAAATTGATTCAAGTGTTTGTCCGTTCCATTGGGCATCTACGCAACAATTG
>JAYMSL010002475.1:0-14232 GCA_036897195.1 Plantago coronopus | reverse complement strand
CCCAATTCCCAACACAATCCAACCAATCATTATCACACAATAACAACCTCAAACCAATCATTACCACTCATCACATCACATTAAACAAACAAATCCCACTATCATCCATTTCATCCTACCCCACACATAACCCCACCTCTCTTACACATCTCTTACATCCCTATAATATTCTCTCCTAAAACCTACACTCTCTCTCCCTAAAAACTCAACTACCTTCCTCTTACTATTCACTATTCTTCAACTAACTAACTCAAAAGACTCAATTAGCTAAATCTTGTACAAACAGGCCGTAGGTCTCCACCTCTCCTCCAACCTGGCCGCCCTCCGCCCCCGTTTAATTCTACGACCTCAATTCCCGCTGCATCCTCTCCCTCAAATCCAAGCCCCAAATTTCTGCCAGAATCAAATCAGCTGCACTGAAGAGCACGAAGAGCCCCTCGAAGCCATGTCGCCTGCTCCAAATTGCTCAGATCGATCTCATCCGCAGAGTGAGAACGAAATTCAATTGGGGGAATGGCTTGATCAGTTTGGGAGGGTTTAGGAATGGGCTGAAATTGGAGCTTGTGAGCTCGAATGCGGGAGCTCTGAGCCTGAAAAGTCTGATAAGATGTTGGAGGGCTGTTGAAGATGAATGGCGTTGAGTATAGGTTCTCTCAGGTTTCGAAACTCGCCGTTTTTTCGATCTGGAAAGTTGCATGATTGATTGAGGTCTGAAGAAGAATGTTTCCCCTGTATTATGGAACTTTGTTTTGGTTTTCATTCTGGAAGATGAATTCTATCTTTGCTGTAATCCTATACTCTTGAGTGTATGTTCAGTTCTCCGTTAAGTTCAGTTCAGTTCAATTCAAGTTCGTTCCAATGAATTGATCAATCGAACAGTCGAATATTAGTCTTATGAGTACTCATAGAGTTGCATATGAATCAAACTTCATTCTAAATGATATCTCAACAAAAGAGTGCAAACATGATGTATTTGAAATGTCGAAAGAAACTAAATGAAGAAAATTTGACAATCACAAGTTCATAATGAATTCGTAACATAGCAATCAAAGAAGTGATTTGTAGCAGTATAAATCATATCACTTCTTCTGTTTCTTAAGTTTTCGGTTCTCCTCCTCTTCATCAACATCATCATCGTCGTCAACAATGTTTATATATCCGCCATCATCGTCATCATCAGCACCATCACCATCAACACCACTGCCATCTTCGTCATCATCCTCATCATCATCGTCACTATCAGTCTCAGTCGCCCACAAAAGATCCGAGTAACCAGAACTATCAGAAGACACCTCCTCATCGCTACTTGAAGAGGAGAAATTGTTACTGCCTTCACTCCCGTCAGCATCATTTACTTGATCAGGCGGCCGTGCAGCACCACTCACTTCAGACGGTCTTGAGTTCTCTGTACTACCCACAGGAACGCTGTATATAGTAGAAAAGTAGTCAATTATGTTATGCTTAAAGTGAGAACGAGAACACCAAGAATGAGATCCATAGATGAAAGTTGACATACCTATTTTCAGCCCCAGATGGAGATGAAAGCACATTGTCAGCAAACACAAGCATAATCTGGAAAAGAGATAAACAGAGTAAGTAATGATATACCAGCGAAGACAAACTAATACCTTAACACGAAAAGTTAGAAAAACTGGGGAATATAAAAATATGAGAGGTAATTCGAATTCATTCACAAAATGGAAGGAATTTTAAGCTTGTATCTTGAATAGAAATTGAAATATATCTTTATAAATGGAAGTTTCAATCAAGTAACTGGGTATCTCGGTGAAATTTAGGTTTACAGAACAAGCAATTAATCTATCTAATAAAAAGAACGCGCCGTCAAAGACCTCCATGAAAGTTTCAATCGAGGATCTAGATATCCAGGTGAAATTTAGGTTTGCAAAACAAGCAATCTATATAAATTTTAAAAGTATACCACGATCAACAAAGCCCCATCTCTTCAAGAACTTAACAGAAATATATCGCAAGCTCAAATGTAGTATGAATGAAATTTGCAATCAAGTAGCTAGATATCCAGGTGAAATTTAGGTTTTTACGGAACAATCAATCCATATAAATCTTAAAAAGTACAATGATCAAAGAAGCCCTATGATTTCAAGAACTTAAGAGTCTTATATCACAAGCACAAATGTAGTAGAAATGAAAGTTTCAGTCGAGTAGATAGATACCCCGGTGAAATTTAGGTTTACAGAACAAGCAATCGATATAAACTTTAAAAAGTACCACGATGACCAACGAAGCCCCATCTTTTCAAGAACTATTTCACATAGCTCAAATAGCAGACAAGTAAACCTAAAATATTCATGAAACGCACCACGAAAGTGAGCAAGTAAAGAAATTTTACCAGCGAAATTAGCACGAAAAACAATCTTTGTGCAACCTCCATTGATTTCTTAGACAAAAGAGTAGAGTTTACAAATGAATTCTTGTGTGCGGGAAAAAAATAATGAAAGGGTTGTGAAGGCAAGAGGAATCATAGATGTGTTATATATACTACATTGAACTATTTTATTTGGAAATTAATTAAATAAATTTCTTACGTACCAGATTTGAATATTGAAAACTTTTCTATTTTACGTAAGTACTTTGACCCATATATTGGGTAGAATCCACGTAGAAAATGGAAACGAATTTGGTCGGCATCAATATTTCAATTCGCTTTCTACATTTGCTAATGAACTAGCACAATCTGTCGATTGGGTAGTCAAATGATAGAAAGGGTAGAGAATTTATTGAAGAATTGATAAACTATAGTCTATTACGGTCATATGTACCTTATTTTAGTACCATTGAAGTACGTTTTGTAGGAAAACACAAGGATTTGAAGCCAAAACGTGTTATTGATATTGAGTGTTTGAGCCACGAGAAACTACTAGTGTGCTAATGCCCAAGGCTATAATTTGGCGGTTTTGGTGCACAGACGACATTTGTGATTGCAACAATGGGCATCGTGTTGGTAGAGTTGACCCGTTGAACAATAGTTTACTTATTCCATTCTATTCTACTCCATTTATGCTATTTAGGTCCTGTTTAGTTCACCTTAACTTCTATTGTGTTCAGTTCAGGTCCATTCTGTTTAGTTCAGGTGTGCGTAGTACAAATTTATACTTGAATTTTGTTTCGGTCGGTTCAGTTCAAGTTCATTCAATCCAGTTCAGAAATTTCAGATGAATTGAATAAAGTCTTACTCCAGTAAATGACTAACCTCGAGTCCTCGACTAGTGGAAGAGTGAGATGATATGGAACTTGATCGAGTTAGACATGAATATGTGTAATGAGATTCGAATTTACAATTCCATGAGTAGAGGATAAAAATTGACACCTAATTCGAGATCTATCATCATGTTTTGGTGCCTATAGATACAATACAAAGAGATCACCATGTAATTTATTGGAACGTTGGGAACATTTCAGTAAATAATTTACGTATCAAGTGCAATTTACCAAAACTGTATTTCGTCACTTATGCGTGTTAATGAATTGAGTTGTTCGTGAGCTTCCTCCGGAAAAGATCGGTCAAAGTTGTCTCTTATGGGTGTTTACCAATAGAGTTGTTCGCGAGCTTCCTCAAGAAAAAGCTCGATCAAAGTTCAGATGGAGCTCTAAACTGGTCTAGCACGAACCGTTTAACATCTAAATTAACATAAGTACACCTACGAGCAAGATGTTTTTTCCATCTCCTGGATAGTATCGACGTTCGACCATCTTTGTTGTACGAAACAGTAGGTAAAACACTTCTTCATCTGTTGTCATGCTCCCTGCAAAGCCATTCAACTGCATTTTGACCATCTATCTTGCACCGTATGGATCGACAACATAAATAACACCAAAACCCAAGAATTTGACAAAATCCCATCTATTAATAATTATGTAATCTACCAATCCACATGTCTTAGATTTTGATACATAAAACAGAGCATCAAAAATCCAGAACTAAGAAAACCGTCATAGATTAAGACAAGCTTGAGTCAGAGTTAAGTTCAAAAAGATCCACTTTCTGGAAAACTGATTGTCGAACACTTCCTACAACATTTACCATACATCACCATATCTTGCCCAAACTGTTAGCGAACGCCATATGAGTCAGAGATCCAAGTTAATTTACATATTCAGCTTCCACCTGCAAATATTAGAGAAAACCCGTCCTTGTCATTTGTCAATAGTAACAAAAATGGTCGTCTTACTAGTAAATTCCCAACAATATATGATGAAATCATGGAAATGAGATCACTGTAGTCTGTAAAATTAGTAGTATTACCGAAATTTTCAAGGAGCCACCAAGTTAATTAGTTTCAGACAGAAGATCATCTTTGTGGCTGATCTGACCCTGAAGCTCCGACTAAAGGAGTTGTTGGTACACTGTTCGAAGAGCCATTCTCAGTTGGTGGTGGAACACCCCACTTGGCTTCGGATTCAAGGGGTTCGAAAACATGAACTGAACCATCTGACAGACCCAAGGCAAACTGATTCGGTTCTTGAGGATGTGCCGCAATTACAAGTGGGTGCACATTCGAATTGCTGGAGAATAGGGACAAAAGAAGTCAGACCCTAGGAGTTATAAGGTTCCATGCAAATTAAAATACTGAATTTGTACATTTGGAAAGTTCAGTTAAAAACGTTGTACATTAGTTATTATAAACTGATGCAGTAAATCAAACCGTAATTAAGTGATATAGAAGTAAATTGTGTCATGTGCTGCAAGTACTGCAAAAGTCAAATAAGTTGAAAAGAATGTATGGTATCAAGTGTAGTTCAAACTATATCTTGTAAAAACCAGCCTGTTTTCTAACAAACCAAAATCTATGACCACGCCCATTTCCCGAATCAAAAGAGACAAATTAAAGTAGCACTCGATCACTTAATGCAGGTAACTGAAAGCCTAAGAATAAAACATTAACTCATTAACTCAAACAAGCAGAGAGTGTTTGTATTCAAAATCTTGCCTGACACTTGGAGAAAGATATGCAGCGGGATTAATGCGGCATCGCAAGCGCAGGTGCGAAGCAGTGAATATGCATACGGTTGCATCCAGAAAACTAGCATAAACCAACTGGCTGTCACACGAAAATGTGGCATGGGAAATAGGGGCTCCAGATTCACGTGGCCACTGTTGAAGCATAATACAATTGAGAATTAATCCCAGAATAGAATTTCTTGAAATGATTATTTGAATCGAGAAACCTACCTGCTTAACGCATTCCAGCTTTGTCGTTTCGTATATCGCAAGCTGAGTCTCATGAACAACCAAGAAGTGAACTTGGTCCTGGTGGAACTGCACTCGCGTCTCAGATTGTGCTCCTGGTGATCTCCCAGAAGGAAGTTGCAAAAATCTTGATTTCTGCTTTTCCCATCCATCTGAGCTCCATACACAAAGCTGGTGATACATGCATCGTTAATTAGCAGAAACAAGAGAAATTTTGTCCACACAATATGGTAGAACTTAATACTTATCTATTCATACTGTTAAACTTGTTTATTAAATGTCATACTCCATTGTTATTTAATTATAGATTTCCTATGCAGACCTTTTCAAAATTGAATGTCCACTGAGCAAACTAGCATACAAATTGCAAAGAAACTACAGGTCTACAAAAAAAAAAGACTGCAACTGTAAAGGGGGAAAAATACAAGCACGAGGTTGGAACAGGGAATGTTTTATAAATTTAGTTTACCTGTGCATCTGCTCCAGATGAAACTAACACATTCAGCACATGGGAGAAAGCAAGACCTGTAATTCTTTTACTATGTCCTTTGAGCTTGCTTTTCACCTGTGAGAAGAGATTAAGGTCAATATATTCTCCAAAGTTAGTACCAAGAATAATGATATTCATCACTATAGAAGAAAGTAAACAAAAACTAAAGAATTCTCTCAATACCTCATCTACACGAACATTATATATCTGAATTGTGGAATCATCCATGCCAATCGCAATTATATTATTATCTTGAGGGTGGAAGGCTAAGAAAGTTGCTGCGGGCGGAGGCGGCATGAATGTTGTCATTGTCTGCGTTTGTTCATATTTGAATATAAGGGAACATTGAATACGAAAATCACATGACACAAGAAATCAAGAGTCAGAAATCAGCCGACTTATTTACAGATACCTTAAACGTCATCATATTGAACAAAGATATTTTCCCTCCAGAAGCTGACATTACGTAAGAATCATTTTTAGACAAAGCAAAGCAGGGGACAGCATCCTCGGGGTTTGTTTCTGCAACATCATTAGTCATCATAATGCCACTTGATGGTTGCCATAGCTGAGGTGAAACAGTAGCAGTCGCCTGCAGAGAACATTCAGTTTCAGCAACTTACTTATTTTTGGCAAGACATTGTAGGCAAAATAGAAAATAGGATTTTTATTTTTACCTTTCCACTTGAATTACGGTCACTCCGTTGCCATTTCCAGAGTAAATGGATGGCGTTTGAAGCTAATGCTAGTATAGCATTGCCTGAATTTGTATATATCAATCTTGATATCTGACACCAATATAGGACAGAACTTTGTTAAATCACAGAACATACAGTCTATGTAACTGTTAAAACTTAAAAGTGTCAATTTTGTTCATGGGTAAAGCAAGAAACTTCATGGAAATTACTGAGCACCGTATAATATCTTGTCACATGAGTAGATGTATATCAGATGATAAAATTCACATGGTGAAGATACTTTACCTTTGTAACTCGTAAATTCTCAGGGAGCTTCAATGATCGGCACTGAGACGGTTCACTAATTTCACTGAGTTTCCAAACCTTTGACTTGTCGTTAGCCTCTTCCGTTATTCTAGGTTTTACATCAAGATTCCTTGCATCTCCATTCTAACAAAATTGAGCATTACTCTTAGCATGAATAGAAGACAGCAGAAAGATAGAACTTTATAGAGCATAAATAGAGGCTGTTTGTAGTAAAGTTCAAGGAAAAACTAACCATTGCAGTGATGCCACCAACAGAGCCCACCCTGTCAGCTAGCCCAGAGCTACTTGCTGCTGCTGCTGCTGCAGCAGCTGCAGCTGCCGCCGTAATTGGGTTTACAGTAGGCTGCAGGACATGCAAACGACAAGAGTTAAATACACCCTTAATAACGTAGTTCAAAAGAGAGCAGATAAGAGTATACTTTAAGAAATGTAAATACCTTGGGTGCCTCGGAGGCTCTCGAAGCATCAAAAGAAAGATTCTCAAATGTGCGTAACGATCGCAGACCGTCAGTATTAGCTAGGATTTTGATTCCATTATCATTGGCAGAAACGGCCAACAGGCTTCCATCCTTGTTGAAGCGGATTCTTGGACTTGCCTGAATTTAATTGACCAGCACACTAGTTACTCACTTGAATTTGCAACAAGGAAATGTTGTAAATAGCATATTTTTACAATCAGGTTGTAGAATTCAGTTGATTTATAAGCATTTTAGTGGTAGTAGAAGCCCACACCAACACCACAGATATGAAGTCAGAAAACTCACAGGAAGACCTCCATCAGCATCAATTGAAGTCAAAAGTTGAACGTTGTCCATGTCCCAGAATTTAATAGCAAAGTCATCACCAGCTGCCAAGAATCTGTTTTTTGTTGTATCAAACTGAACAACCCCAAGAGATCGTTTACGGAATCCTTGATATGTTCTCTTCACAGCCCCTTCACTTTCATTCCATTCAACAATGTGCGACTCTCCATCTTTACTCGTGCCACAAGAGAAAAGCCTGCATAAATAATAGCAAGAATTCATGTTAAGGCACCCAATACCCATACTAATGACCAAACACTGAAAGGTTAAAACAGTATAGCAACATGTTTGACCTTGTTCCATCGGCACTATAGGCCATTGTCGTACACCAACGGCCAGGGGCATCGTAATCAACTCTAGATCCCAAATTATCGTATAACCATGCCTTAATCTTTCCATCCAATGCGGTAGAAAAGATAAACTGAAGACAATGACAAAAGAAGAACACATCAGCCCAAGACAAAAAAGCAAAGAGAGAATAATATATATTATGCTTTCTTATTGTTATCTAGGATAACAAAGACAAATGATGTGGCAAGGTTTTCTATACTCTGAAAAATATGACAGGCAGTTTATCACCTGTATGTTCTCTTTGTGGTGAGGGCAGATTGAATATACTGGGGCTTCATGACCCTCAAAAGTGTACTGTTTGGTTCCAGTTGTGGCATCCCAAACCTAATAATAACATATAGTTAGAATTACATCCCACAGGTTCCATTCAAGTACATAAATTGTTACAGGGCTTTAAGATACCTTGATAAGCTTGTCATCGCCACAGGTTATAACAGAAAGCTGCTTATTAGGGTGAGAGAACGCGAGATCATTTACTCCACCTACATGAGCATCGAACTGAAATAGCAGCAGTCAGTTCCAAAGTGTCAAGCAATTAACATTTCAGGTTAACAAAGCCAGTACAAAAACAATAATATACCTCCAAGTGCTGACGAACATCATCATTTCCATGATACGAGTAGATTTGTACAAGATGTCTTGAATATGCAACACCTGCATAGCAGAAGGATTGAGATTGTATAATAATATACTACTATTTAGGATGGTCTTGTATTTAATGTTTTTAGCAATCTGTGTATAAGGAAGATTTACAGTTAAGACGGACTTACCAAACAAAGACCCATCTGGGCTCCAAATCACACGATTAACAGAGACTCCAGGATCTTTCACCAAACTAGCCTGAATCCATTAAATTGAGTATTATGTAACTGGCAATCGACCCTTGCAGGTATAAAAACGAAATTAAAGAAAATAGTGGCACTTATTTCAGTTTTTCAACGTAAAACAAACCTGTAAAGGCATTGTGCAAGCGCCCAAATCCCAAACCTTGAAGTTCTTTTGTACCAGCCTCTCACGTGAACCAACTTCCCACAAACCAATATCACCGACATTTGTTCCAACTGAGTTTAATTGAGGAAAACCCAAAGTCAAATATTGAAACCTTTGAGACAAAATATTAAAGGAGACAAGTTGACTGCAAAACAGACCTAAAAGCAGAGTTTGTTGCACAGGATGGAAATCCATGCTCATAGGAGATGATCCTTGGTTGAACGTCCGAGCTACCGTCTTGTGCAAGTCAACAGGTGGACCAAACGCAGTTTGGCTATGTGCATGCCCAGGATAAGATACAGGCAGAACATTTACAGGAAGACTCACCTGCTGCATATAGAGAAACCATATATTGAGAAGAAACAAGAAAGGTATCAGAAGCAACCCTCAGGGTTGGCCCTTTTACTGATTCCCCCCTTTAAGATAGAATTTTGTAGTGTAATGCTATAAAACAAAGCAATATATGTAGGAAGTATTTTAATCTGTAGACAACAATCTTCCACACCCCAACTACCTCATCAGAAATTCCCAATTGCCTTGTTCTTTTGCTTACATGATCAGAATCACCAGATGGAAAATCAACAGATGGATTAGTAGGTGGAGTCCTTGGATGCTTAAGAGCAGCTGTAGGAGACAAAAAAACCACAATGGATCAATAGGAGGCGGCGGCTGTACTCGATGGATATGAATCAGAAACAATGAGAAAACAACACTCCATTATAAAATGGATAATTGCACGCTACTATTAATCCCATATAGCAATATATAGTTCCTATTTAAACTTAATTAAGAATGGTACCAGAAATTGATGGAGCACCAAGGCTTATAGGTCCACTGGAGGCACCGGGATGAGCTCCAGTAGGGGGATTAGACATCCAACCAGCAAGAGGGGCAGGTACAGGAGATGGCGTTTGCTGAAATGGCTGGCCACATAAAATACAAGGGATTAAAAGAACTACAAAACTGCCGTAAAATAAGTTTTAAATAAAATATGTAGAAGTACTAACCACATGTGCACCCAGAGGAGGGAAGCCTCCGGGTTTTGGAACAGCTCCTCCAAGCAGTGGATTGTTTGCAGGAGAAGGAGCACGCGCGCCATTTGGTTGTCCGCATGAATGATCCACAAAGAGAGTTTTAATATCAGGGTTTGGCCTAGGATTTTTACATAATTGGTGCTGCCAGTTTAAGCTGCACGTGCATATGACGTCAGTTTGTACAATCTCTGTCGCTTTAGTTGAATGCAAACAAACTTCCAAAATTTATAAGGAAACACGTTGTAGTACTTCATACATGACTAAAACTTGGAAATTGACACATTTTGGTAATTAATACACCAAGGGTAAGCTGAGCTTGGGGAATAAATAAGTCGATGCCAACATTTGGATTTAACAACACTCAATATACCACTTACACTTTCAATTATCACAGTACAGCTTTTGAAAGAAACATTACTTCCTGAATTACTAAAACTTGGAAATTAATGCATTTTGGCAACATTAAGGGTAAACTAAGCATGGGGAATTCAGAAGTTAGACGTTTGGATAAAACATACTCCACATATCACTTGCATTTTCATTTATCACAGCGAAGCTACCTTTGATTGATGAGTGTTCGTAGCCTTGAATTCTTGAGGTTTGGAAACTGCAACTTATCACGGAACAAAGGGTTTGCCTCGATAAGCTTTTTGAGCTCCACCAACATAATCGCTCGGGCAGATTTTGTATCACCATACTTCGAGAGTTGTTCATTCTCCCTGCAAACATAAGAACTCGCTAAAAGACGCTTGTACCAAATTTACCATCAACATGTCAGGAACTTTAGAATACCTGAAATTCTCCAATGTCAACAGCTGAGTTATCTCCTTAAAGAGTTCTTCATTAAAAGACGCAAACACTTTAAGATCCTTCACAAGGATTTCCACAGCTTTGGAACGGTCATGCCTACATTTAACACAAGTAATAAACTAAATATACACACTTCACAAACTCAACACCTATCATCAACAAAATTGAGCTACATTCAAACAAGTCAGACCATAAAAAAAAACTCACTTATCCAATGCTTCAAGATACTTCTGCTTCCTTATCTCGAAAAATATCTTCATTGAATACCGATTATCATCCACCTTAGTAAAACCAGAGAGGTATTTTTCAACCTCCTCCCAATTCCCATTGTGCACCTCATCCTCAAAATACTTCATATTAAAGAAGAAGCCAGATTCCTGCTCAAGCCTACAATGCAATGATAAACCCACACAATTAGAACCACAATTATGACCTAATA
Organism: Plantago coronopus; assembly: GCA_036897195.1. Lineage (NCBI taxonomy): Eukaryota > Viridiplantae > Streptophyta > Magnoliopsida > Lamiales > Plantaginaceae > Plantago > Plantago coronopus. The sequence goes on along the minus strand of JAYMSL010002475.1, from coordinate 3,084 downwards.
ACTGAAAAAGGAAAGGACAGCACAATTTGTACTGAGTGAATAAATAAATACAAATTGACCTACTTGTGAACAGTCTCTTTAAACTTCTCCTCATCCAGAAACTGTAAGATCAAGAATACAAGTTCTCGACTGAGAGAAGACATGCTTACTAAATCCCCTTCCAGCCCTCAGGTGTAAGAGAAACCCTCACAAAGCTACAGATCTGTAAAACCCAGAGTAAAAAATTTCAATTATATAGAGACAAGCGATAAATAATTTAGGTAAAATTAGCATAAATGACAGAGTCAGCTACCCACTGGGCCTTATTTAATTACTAATATTCCCCTCTTTAACATGGTAAATTACAGCTCGGTAAAATCGAAATTAAAACCTAAACACAGCAAATTAACACACCAGATCACAAATCTGGCACTCCTGCAAACACACAAGCTGAACCAATTCTCTCCACAAGATCAAACATGCACCGACAAGGAAAACACAAAATCGAAAGGAAAAAAAAAACTTAATTAAAGCTACACAGATGAAAGCACCTTTAATTGGAATCCAGATGCGGAAGAAAAAGATAGCTAAAAGAGACGAAGTCAAATAACCATAAACACTCAGAGGGGAAAAAGTCGAGAAAAGTAAAATATATTCGAGAATAGATACAGAAAAGCTGTATGTAGAGGTAGATGAGTTTACTTGAGCAGATCGAAGAGACGGCGAGTTCCAATCGGAAATGGAGCCCTCTTCCCCTAATCTCTATCTAGTCTTGCCCTATGTAAAACAACACACAGAGTTTTCTCTCTCTAGTTTCTCTCACTAAAATACTACTATATCGGAGGTATGAGAAGTGAGAATGGGAATAAACATTTCGCCCAAAGACTGAACATCTTTTATAGGAGGAGAACTGATAAGCCTTTTGACTTATCAATCTGCTTATCGTGTATAAGCTCGTTGACATATCAGTATGGATGAAAGGGTTTTTCATCTAAACAGTCAATGTGGACCCTACTGAGCCGGCTAATGTTTTGTCCGGATTATCGGCTCAGCATCTCCAGCTAGTTCTCACTAATCGGCTCGCTAGTAATACTATACAGTGCGGTCTAGGTTTGTATCGTGCACATGCAGGATCAAACGGTTGGTATTTAAAGAGGGGCCCAGGGTGCTAATCTGATGGGGAGATGAACGGTCGAGATGTGACGAAACGTACGGCATGATTGTTGCTTGAAAAGTTGGAGACAGCGATCTTCACTCGTATCATCAGTAATGCAAAAATGCAGATCCCTTGTTTATCTCTCTAGCTTCTCTTTCTAAAACCGTATTTAAAACGACAAGCTTTTTCTCGGACTTGGCTTTGTGAACTTGGGCATGGAGTTCGGAGTTATTTACGGAGTGTGCCATTGCGAGATACGAGATGTACCGCGAGATGAGAGAAGGCGTGAGATATCGGGAGGACGAGAAGGACGAGAGGGGTATATTTTGGTGATGGAGTATTATTGGAGTTGCTTGCACACACTTTTGGGGAAACCTTGATTGAAAGAAAGGTCAATTATTAACTGATTTTCTTTTTTCTTTTAATTTTTTCTTTTTTCTTTTTTTTGGATTTTTAATTAATACGTGTGTGGTTTTGGAAAGTGGGAGAGTTTTGTGCGTGGGGTCACGCCAATTTATAGTCTTTTCTAGAAAAAAAAATATTAATAATTTATTTAGACTACTAGTACTAGTAACCCGTGTCCGTATAGCTAGATGTAAACTAGGTAAAACTTCAACAACAAACTAGGGAAACCTCAAAAAAATTGGTATAATTAAATATCTTGTTAATTCGTCTAAAAAATTATAAACTAAATTTAATAGACTTAAATTAAATTGAAGAAATAAATCTAAACAGAACTTATCTGAACAAAATTATACTGAATGTACACTCAGCATAAAGTCATCTCCAACAATAACACTTGTTTAAGACTTTGTTGAATTCACCAGAAATTCTATAAACTGAATCAGGTATAAATTTTGTACTATAAAAATTTGAACTGAACTGAACACAACACAATACAATTGTAACTATGTTGAATTAAACAAAGAGTTTTCAAGTGTCACTTACTATACCATGTTGGTTAGCATGAATCATGATGCGATGTCGTGTGGAGTTTTATCTTGCATGTCAGAATGCCTAGATTGTTTTTTACGTATTGAAAGTGTATAAGGGGGTTCGATTCCCGGATGTGGAGATTTATTTGGTGTTATAAGGTTGGTATTGGTGTGGTGATATAATGTGGTATTGGATTAGTATAGGAGTAAGAGTAAGATTATGATAGATTTGCCTCTTAAAAATGTATAAGTAGACACTAATGATCCATAAAACATGTCAAAATAACTAAATAAGTTGGTTTGCTCACATGAAACCGAACGTATATTGAAGCATAATGAATACAAAATTCAACGGGACATACCCCATTGGTATGTACACGTTGTCAAATCTAACATAATCTGAAACGATAAACAACAACTCACCAAATAAGTATTGTCTCAAAGTACACAAACATGAACTGAGAAGTTAATAACCAACAAGGGAGTAATATCCAGTGACTTCCCGAATCACGGGTAATATTACATTAGACTAGGCACGTCAACAGATTACACTCAGTTTAAATTCGTTCAAGATCAGTTCACAATCCGTTTCATTTTTCACAAAAATAAGTATGAATGCGGATGTGGATTTACACATATGCCTTCTGAACATCATAACTGGCCCAAACATATTTCAATTTTTCGATAGATAGACATTTTTGTAAATCAGATTTAATCGAATTATGATCCGTTCACATGCGTAAATTAGACAGAGCGATTATGATCTCATGGTGACTAACGCGATCCATACACATCGGATATGAGTTATTTCGACCAACAAGAATTCGACACGTCCGTCGGTCTTCTGACGTTGGAATTTTTCCATGTCCTTTTCTATTCAAACTAGCTCCATGAGCCTATGTAGGTCCCACACCATACGGATAAAGGTTATGCTGGCAATTTACGTTTAATTGTCTGATTTCGTGATTTTCGGAAAAATAAAATAAAAACTCTGATTTTCTTGCAATTTCAGGA
>JAYMSL010002474.1:0-14233 GCA_036897195.1 Plantago coronopus | reverse complement strand
TGGACAATGGCGTGTGTCCGGCGAGGTGAGCGTTGACCACTGGGTTTATCTGTAATTATTGTTTCTCGTTTGGGTGTGGATGTAATTGTTCAAATAGTGGGGACTAATATGTAATTGGAGCAAATTGCAGGGGTAGTTTCTGTAATTCGCCCTATAACTTTACCATCTCTTAAGGTCAATTGTATACATGATATTTAGTTTAAAATGTTTGTAAAATGTACTTATGATAATTTCATGGTGCGATTAAAATAATATAAAAGACGTGATATAAATTTCGTATTACAAACGTTTGTGCTTAGTATCAATAATCGTAATGTAAAAATGAAATACGTGTAAAATTGATTATACCTAAATGATACTTAATTAATAAATTAATGATTCCGAACTGAAAAAAAACAAACAGTAACATGTTTACCACTTTGCGCCAATCCACTGAACCAGCACTGCGAGTGAGTCAGCTCCATTTCTCTCCCCTGTTGAATCTTTCACACCAACTGAATAATGCAACAGAACAGCAACGGCCAATCAGGCCCGAACCCCACCTCCAACCCGCCCAAACCGGACCGACCGCCGGTCAGCAAGAAGTTCCGAACGTCAACTTCTTCTCCTGCTCCCGAGGATCATGAAACCCCTCACTTCCCGGGCCCGCTCTTCCCCGCCGTGCGCCGCCTATCTCCCTCCACTTCCTTCAACTCCAACTCCTCCACCGCCACTTCTCCGAACTCTCCGACCAACACCGATGCTTTCAGCTTTAATTTCTCCGATCGCGATTACGTCTTCCCTTCCAATCTCGGTCCTTACTCATCTCGCCGGAATGTCACCATCACCAAATATCACAAGCAGCAGCAGCAGCAAGCTCAATTGTCTCAATTGCCTGTTCGGAGTGCTTCCATGCCGCAAATTAGTAGCAACGAGAAAAGGATCGGTGCTCAGGCGAATAAGACGAAGCTGAAAGCTGACAAGGATTTGAAGGCCTTGTCGATTTCGGCATCTCTAGCTCCTGCTCAGTTATCGCTTGCTCGGAATTTGGTTACTAGTAGTTCGTCTAGTGTGCAGAGTACTTCGTCGTTTAGAAGCTCCTGGAAGCCGTATTTGGTGATCAATTATTCTGCATGATTCGAATTTGGTCAAACTTCTGATTTCGTTATCCGATTAGTTTCTAACTTATGTTATCTGCTTTCGAACATCAGGTTGTGTCGTTCTGCGTAGTATTGGTTCTTTACTTGGGAAATGAAGTTACCAGGCTTCAGGTATGTCCTACTGTCCTAGTTCAAGCTAGAAATGTACACAATTCATTTGACTTATTTCTGAACTTTGATCTCAGTCTTGTACGCTTTTTTTTACGAGTCTTACTGTAGAATGGCATGATTCTAAGTATATAGAATGGTGATCAACTGATGGTAGAGACAAATATTTGATGAGGAAGCATTGATTTTGTTGCAGGAAGAGAACTCTGACCTTCGTAGAATTTGTAGTAGTAAAGTTGATCTTGGTAGAGATGGCAAAGAAGATATGGAGAGTGAAAATGGGAGCTCGTCTCTTAGTTTTGAGAATACTGATCGAAGAGCAGTAGCTCTCTACACAGTTATTATCACATTGTTAACACCATTTCTTTTGTACAAATATCTTGATTATCTACCGCGAATAAAGAATTTTTCAAAGCGGACAAGGGATAGTAACAAAGAGGAGGTTCCTTTGAAGAAAAGAGTTGCCTATATCGTGGACGTGTGTTTCTCTGTATATCCTTATGCGAAGCTGCTTGCACTTCTGTTTGCCACTTTGTTTCTTATTGGATTTGGCGGCTTAGCACTGTATGCCGTAAGTGATGGCAGCTTTACTGAAGCTCTTTGGCTTGCTTGGACATTTGTGGCAGACTCAGGAAATCATGCTGATAGGGTTGGTACTGGGCCAAGGATAGTTTCGGTTTCTATAAGTTCAGGAGGCATGCTTATTTTTGCTATGATGCTAGGACTTGTTTCAGATGCTATCTCAGAAAAGGTCGACTCACTGCGTAAGGGGAAGAGTGAAGTAATTGAAAGTAACCATATTCTCGTTCTTGGATGGAGTGACAAGTTGGTAATGCTATCCTTATTCCTGGGTGATTCTTTATGTTTTTTTTTTCTTGTAATAATGTTGTTTTTAGATTTAATCCTATTGCCCGTATAATAATGCTATACTTCTGTGATTGATTATCTTTCTCTTTTTCTATATTGAACTTCTTATGAGCTTGACAGATGATACTTCCCTACAGGGTTCACTTTTGAAGCAACTAGCAATAGCAAACAAGAGCGTTGGTGGAGGTGTCATTGTAGTACTTGCAGAAAGAGACAAGGAGGAGATGGAGATGGATATAGCAAGGCTCGAATTTGATTTTATGGGAACATCAGTTATCTGCAGAAGTGGTAGCTCTCTTATACTTGCTGACTTGAAAAAGGTGCGCTGGGGATGATTGTTTCCCTATTTGAATCAGCATTTGTCTTGTCTAGTTTCATTTATATTCTCATATTCCCCGTTATGGGCACAGAATGCTGATATATACTCTTCCAAACATAATGCCATTTAATTTCCCTAAATTTTATTGTTTTACCCTGTAAAACGACTATTCAATATGTTGTGATGTCTTATTAATTGCTTCTCCTGCAGGTGTCTGTCTCAAAGGCTCGTGCAATCATTGTATTAGCATCTGATGAAAATGCAGATCAGGTCTTAATTTTGATTCTATTGAATTTTTTTTCTTGGCTATTAGTTCAGCTTCAGCACAACTGAATGCTGATTTTGTTTAGATTTTCATATCAGAGTGATGCACGTGCTTTGAGAGTTGTGCTTAGTCTCACTGGAGTAAGAGAGGGACTGAAGGGCCATGTTGTTGTAGAAATGAGTGATCTTGATAACGAGCCATTGGTGAAACTTGTTGGAGGAGAACTTACTGAGACAGTTGTTGCACATGATGTTATTGGACGACTGATGATACAATGTGCACTCCAGCCTGGCCTTGCACAGGTCAGCTATATGTTACCATCTTTATTTTACCCATGTTTGTGGTGTGTTTCACTTAAAAGAAAATATACAGGTGCTCTATGGTTTTATATAAATTGTGAAGGGAAGGGGGAAATATAATTTCTTATAACATAGCTCTTATGTTGCGCCTCATTTGTTGTTACTCCTGCAGATATGGGAAGACATTTTGGGGTTTGAAAATGCAGAGTTCTATATCAAAAGATGGCCGCAAATGGATGGTCATTCTTTTAGAGACGTACTTGTGTCTTTTCCCGATGCAGTTCCTTGTGGAGTTAAGGTTGCTGCTGATGGTGGAAAAATTAAAATAAATCCAGATGATAACTATGTTCTACAAGAAGGTGATGAGATCCTTGTCATTGCTGAGGATGATGATACATATGCTCCTGGTCCCCTGCCAAAGGTCCTGTCCACTTTGATTATATGATGCATTCGATCTGCCTTTTATTATTTGCTCTAGAAGTTAGTTATATAATTTCTGGCTTGCATGCTGTGTCTTTGATCTTGTCCTATACGCTCAATGTATCTTCTATGATAAGGTCATTAGTTTTGGTGGCATTACTAACTTTTACTTCGATCCTTGATTTAAGGATCCTTCCAAATTCTGTTTTAGTTTTGTTTTTCCATACTATTTTGTACTTTTCATTTAATTCTAAATTTCTCCTTGCTGTACAATATTTTGTGCAGATTTGGAAAGGCCTATATCCTATAGTTACTGATCCTCCAAAGTTCCCAGAAAAGATCTTATTTTGTGGCTGGCGACGTGACATTGATGATATGATCATGGTGATTTCTTCATACTTCTCACAGTTAATTTCTTTAACTTCCATGCTGATGAAGTAACTGTAGCTCTGCTCTATAATAGTTTCTATATTAAACTGGCTTTAATATGACTTTGTAACTAATGAGCCAGCATCCAAATCTAGAGACCTTGTTATGAATTGCCAATTGCAGTGCCACTTTTTAAATCCTGGCTCTGATGCCAACATGGCTAACTAAAGTGACTACTAAGTACTAACTACTTCCTCCGTCCCGGATCAAGCTTCTCATTTGTGTTTGTTCATTTTTAAAGCTTAATGTGACCATAAATTAATAATTAATCATATAGGAAAAGTAATTAAGAAAGCTTATATTATTGCTGCGCATAATATTATTTTCTTATGTTTTACTACATGATTTAAGATTGATATATATATACAAAGATTAAAAAAAGTCAACATACATAATCTAAATGTAAGCTTGATACGCGAACGATGAAGTAAAATTTAGTAATGTTGGTTATGATTCTACTAGGCCTAGTTATGGTCACTACTCGCAACACTCTCGTAGCCGAGTGGTGGTTAGCTGAGACATCCCTGATTCAAAAGGTCATGGGTTCGATCCCCGCAATGGGTGATTATTTCCTCTATATTGAGGATTTGAGAGCGTTACGCTGATTATTAGTTAGAAATTTGTAAAAACCATTATAATTGTAATAGTATCTCGCAAAAAAAAATAAGGGTTTCTACTTTCTAGATTTTTGTTTAAAAAAAAAATACATCATTTTTGTTGAATTAATATTGAATACAGTACTAGTTGAATTCCCCAAACAAAAATCGAATAACTAGAGCTCAAGGTTTTCTGACCATAGCCATTCGTGAGGTTTAGAGCGTGCATATCTCGATAATGAATACTAACATGAGTTACATGACAGTATAAATAGACAACTTCACAAGCCTTCAGACTTATATGTATGATTGGGGAGATGAAACTGGAAAAAGAGAACTTTAAGTAGCAGAAAATCTGCTACTGTTCTAGAAATTCTCCTTGTGGAACCTGAATCGTGTATCTGAATCCATGCTAAAGTCCTCGCATAGCTTCATTAACTCTCTCGTTAGTGCTGGACCTCCGCAATAGAAAACACCTGAAACGACCTCAAGGTTAGTCACAGTAAGTCCATGAACCAATGTGTCTTAAGGTAGGTGAACTGAGAACCTACCTATCATGCTAGATGGATGTGCAGTCTTCAACTGTGTGAACACCTTTTTCCAGTTTGGCCTTGCGAAATGTGTCCGTATCTGTTCATGTTCCAGTTAGTTACAATAATTTTTTTGTATATGTTCATTCTGAACAGAAATGATTGATCTATGGACTAGATTTATATATACCCGGCTTTTTGAGACTATGTCAACTCCACTTTTAGCATGTTGCAACGACTGTACCATTGATATGAGCGCTGATCGTGCATCTCCTTCTCCGTGAATGCTTGTCAAGTGATTGTGCATTTCGATTAAATTCTGAAACATTCCGAGAAAGTCATTAGACCAGTTAAGTTCAAATTTTGGGAGAAGAGAGAATTTCCTGGGACTTTTTGATAGATAATTAGATAGTCTAAGTATTGCTATATATGTGAACTTACATTGTGGTCATGCTCCGCAATATCATCCATAACACCCTTGAACCAGTCAAGAGATCCTTGTTCCCTTGTCGACCAATAGAAATACGCTCTTTTAGGCCCTTTCTCGTCGCCTATTTCATCATCTGCTGTAACCTGGGAGAGTTCTTGCCTGTTTAAGCACTGGAACATGTACATAAAGCTCTAGAATTACTTGCATGATATGATATCAAAACTTACACGTTGAGAGGCGGAGTATAAAATGTCTTTTGATATGCTGATAAATGGTGTTGCTCCAATTCCCTGACCGATGAGTAAAAGGATATCAAATTTCTTGTAATTCTGTGCCGGTGCACCATAAGGACCCTTGATCAAAATTCTCGGAGATCTGTTCCAACGAAAACAGAATAATGAGAACTGTGCCAATGCCAAATCAGATCTGTAAATATTTGAGGCTAAAAAAGGACCTACTCTTGCATTTGAGCTTCTGAATACACCTTGGTTTCCATTCTCTTTAGATTCCCTCGTTTTGGTTCCGAGGTTTGAGGTTCACAGGCCTGCATTTACATTACTACAATGTTCATATACAACCTGAGCAACCAAATTCAAAAGCAGGGGAAATTGACAGCAAATAGATAACCTTTGCGAACCGGTCTCTGAGTTCTTTAGTCCAGTCTCCCAGTGCGCGTATATGGACACTCAAATAGTCATCCCCTGGAGCCGAAGTAATAGAAAACGGATGCCTGCAGAATAATATGCATTTTGTCAGGGCTCATTGAGAAGGAAAAAAAGAAGATGTCTGTTTGTACCAACCTACCATTCAAATCTGGATATATCAGGACACTTGACAAAGATGTACATTCCACTCTTGTACTTAAACTTCTCAGGCTTTTCCATGTACAGTGCTAGTACATTTGCTGGATAAACAACAGCCTGCATCCATAATAAAAGCTACTCAATGTCTGTATATTTCACTTGACAAGGAAGGAATTACCATTCAAAAGTATTAGGGGATCCAACCTTGATGACATTAACTTTGTAATTACGATCGTATAGGGTGAGGATTCGTTCGCTTGCATAGATGAGCATTGGGATTGCAATATACATCCACGTCTGCAAGAATAAAACGATGTATATAATCGTGAACAACAATTCATTAGTAATCCATGAATATTGAAGGATAATAGTATTAGATGATACTGGGGATATAAGATGACATACAGTTTTCTTGTACCATTCTTTGGTGAGATAAATGAAGTAACCATGGATGATCAAGAGGACATAAACAATTGCCAGCAAGTGATGTACATACCAAAAGGCATTAAACCCTGCCATGCGGTCAAATGGCTTTGGTAGTTTAACGACGTTCTTTCTGAACCAATGTGTCGCCAATGTAAATGCGAAACTCATCAGAAGTATCATCAGAATGCCTGTAACACCAACTATGGTCCCAAGAAGGCTTATATAACTTGGTTGGTGGTCATCAAATGCAGGTCCAAGAATAGCATCGAACTTGTTTCTAGGACAGGATTCTAACCTGACAAAGTCGCAACCCAAGTGCATAACAGCGTGAATAACAGCTGCTAAAGCAATCTCCAGTGCAATCAATTTGTGGAAGTCGATGTTGTCATCAACAGGGATTATGTTACCGAGGAACGTTTCTCTAATCTGTGTAAGAGTTCTTCTACATACAGGAAGGAGAATGAGAGCCATGTTGAACTTGAGAATTTCAGCTGCACCCTTTGCTATACACACGCAGTATCCCATCACTTCAAAAGCCGATCTGTTTCTGTACTGAATGAATTTCCAAGTGAAGAGGAAAATGTTTATGCATTGCCATAGAACCAGAATCAATATTCTTCTCCAATTTCCATGTAATTTTTCTGAGCTTCTAGAAAGGAATTTGCTCATTGGCTTCCTGTATTTCTTCGGGATCATGGTCTTTGCAAGAGTTTGTGTTTTCTTCATCGTCTCTTTTCCTTCGTGGGAGCCAACTGTTCCTTTTAGCAAAGCCTCAAGTTTCCACATCTGTTGTTAGAAAAGAAGACTAGTAAATGTTCAAGCAGTTTGCTTGTTTTCAGCAATATGTAAAACAGAAGGAAATCTTTACCTCTATGTATCCTTTTCTATCTGGATCAAGTTCTCCCATAATATCAGAAGCATACTCAGCCGCGTGCTCCTTGAATTGCGACAACTTGTTTGCTGAGGCACTCATTATAAGAATCTGAACAGCAAAATTCAGTCAAAACCTCATCCAAAACAGAGGAAATTTTAAGTATAAACTGAAACAAGTGATGTTCTTCTTTTTTTTCCCAGTATTTCTGACCTCTTTAACCTCATCTTCTGATAGCTTTCCATCACCATTCTTGTCACACCTGCACAACAACATCTATAACAATTCACATCCTAAAGACAGATGAACCATGTTATTCATTTACCATACTTTCCATCTACTTAACGAAATCATAGTTGAATTTCACTTACATGTCGAAGAATATCTGTAGCCTCGTATCCTGATCATGGTTGGTCATGTCTTCAAAGAATATCCTCAGTTCTCCTAGGCTAATCCCATTTTCTGTGCTAAATTTCCTTCGCCTTGCCAACGCCTCAAACAACTGCTCCGAGAAATCTTTACTATCTCTCATCCCTTTCACATAACACACAAAATTATATACTACTCACTTATTACTTGAGCCATAGAGAATGTTAAACTGAACACATAGACTCACAGACTCACAGTCATGATGACTGAACGAAAAAAACGGTTAACACTACAAAACATACCAAGGCAGGCACCAAACTTGTCCTTGAACAGCCTGCCTTCGACTGCGCTGATACCAAAACGCTTCTGTATGTCTATCCATGCGTCTTCTTCCTTCCCTGTCTCGATCCTGTCAAGGAACCGCAAGCTCATGAGTCCTCGTTTCGCTCCGGAATCCATCCTTGACACCTTAGGGACACCATTAGTGGAATGAACTGGCTGTGTTTCGTCCATTAGCAATTGTCAGGTGAGCTCAAAAGCTGTAGATAACAATGATCAATAAAAGTGGTTTTTGGTGGAGTAGATGATTTTTCAGTGTCAAATGTGACTAAAGTGTTGGGATGAACATGATTGATGTTCAGTTTACAAAGTTAGTATCTTAGTGTAAATAAGTCGTTAGTTGCTGTTATATTTATATGTGCGCAGTCAAGCAACTCTTGCCCATGTTACAACCTGACAGCTATCAAATTGCACAGGTGTGTACAAAACATAACATCATCGATCAGACACGCAATGGGAATATTGTAATATAAAATTTCATACGAGAGCAGAATTATATTCAACCGATAATCGATCGAGATTGTAGTTTAGATATGTAATCGAATATGACTTAATAATCACAGTTTAATTTGGTAATATGGGTGAAAAACTTCAAAACTTCTTAAATTATCGGAATGTAGCAGTATGGAATTATGGATCATATAGTAGGCCTCAAAAGTTTACTTTTACAATCTCACAAAATGTATCATATCATGTTTGAGTGTTTTCTTATTTAACTTTTATAGTTTTATGTTAATCATTTTGAATCTGTGGGAGAATGGATTATTAGAAGGTATTATCCATTCGAATGGAAAAGAGTAAGAAAAATGCAGTCGACACTGCACACTAGTTTGATTATGTAGTCGATACTGATTGAGTGATTGTGTAATTAGGTTTGCCATTTCAAAGAAGAAAAAAAATCTCAAAACTAAATACTCATAAAACAAACAAAATAATATGAACATCATGATATTTCTGGAAACTGAGTTTATGTTAACAAGCCGAGTTTCGACTCTGTTCGGTTGAGCTCAAATTCAAACCGAGAGTCACAATTCACAATACTCACCTAGACTCAATTAACATCACTATATGTATTATTGCCAGGTCATCCACATTTTAGCTAAAGCAGATACAAAAAGTCTTTGATTGACTGCACTAACAATAAAATGATTAAAAAAAGTATATGTTTCTTATTTTGTTTGTTATATGGAATATAAATATCTATTCCTTCCACGGAGTTAGTTCTTTTTAAAAAAAAAAAAAAAAAGAAAAACAAATATCAAACAAATTGGTAATTATCAGTGGTGACAATTATACAGCACTCTTGATGTCTCTCTCTTCCACAAAACTAATCTCAATACATTATCTTCTTAATTTCTCACAGCACTCAAACTTATGCACAGTGCTTCTGATATTTGTTCACAAAATTTCCTATGCCCATTTCATCATCCCTACCACGTGGTGAAGGTGCTGAAATGAAGAGCACTGTGAAAGATTTTGGAAGCAAGTCTAACTCCCAGGTCCCAGCGTTTCATATGAATACCACTCACTCTTATATGTTATACCAAATACAGAAACATAAACACTCAGTGAACAAATTCAAACGAGAGATCAATTATTCAGAATCTCATGGACCTTAATTAATTACATCAGCTATTCATAAGCAAAACATGTGATATTTCGATAAAAAGATTACTAGTAGTGGTCTCTCCCAATTGTTTATCTCCTTCTACCTATTTTCTTCCCTAACATTTTGTTTTAGCCCCAATAATGTTTGTTTTTCTAAATCTAACATGTGATATTTCAAGACGATTTTGTGAAGGAAGAAATAATCGTTATTATAGCCCACCTTCAAACAAAAAAAAAACCTACCTCCATCCTTGTCTTGACAAGGCCCCATGCAATGATAGTTTATGAACTACTTATATTTGTCATTAGTTATATGTATCTGAACTCAAAAATTGCTTGGTGTATTCTCCCAGCTAACAATATGTGCTTAAGACATGCAATAAGACATTATTGTGGTTTCCATAATGTGAAAGAGTTAGTGACTAATCACTAGTCTCTATGACAATATTTTCAACAGGAAGTTGTGAATATTTAAGCATTTTGACAGATACTAAAGAGATTTGAGCTTTAAAAACTATAATATCATAAACAAAGAAAAGGCATGTTAGGTACTAGAAATTATGCTGTGCATGTTCAGTTGTTCACATTAATTTTTAGCTAGCTGTTATAGGACTTAAAACATTATAATTAGACTTGATTGTGACTTTGGTTGTTTGGTCCTTTGCTATGTTGTCTCCTTAAAGAATGCTAGTACAAGCTTTATAATCGACTTGTAAAAGTTTTAATGTGTCTTGTATTAAGCCCATTCCGTATTAGCTAGGTATTATGTTGAATGGGCCTAATACAAAAACACAATAGATAAGCATTTTCATCTCTTGTGTTGTATGCTGCACCATATTATATATAGTTGTATTAGGCCCATTTCGTGTTTAGGACATTGTGCAATACATTTGTTAAATTTCAATATACCATGACAGACCCAGGATTCAAATTAGGTTATTTAATTACAGTGTCGTATTTAACATATTAAACCAGGGAGAAAATCTTACATTCAATCAAGCATTTGATAATCTAAAGTTATGTATGATATTCACAAGTATTCTATGCAATTTAGTAAATCCAATTTCACATGACTCACCTAGGTAATTCATGGAGCATGATAGTAGCCATTACGGTGAAACATTTAGTTTATGCTTTGACATACTGTTGGAATACAAAACTTAGTCTATATTCTACATTATCAAGACAAATTAACCTTATAAATGAATCGTGTCATGCACATAATTACTGGTCGGTCTTGCTCCAATTCACTTGAAAGTACAGTGAGTCAACTGGGAACTTATAATTACACTTATATTTTTATGTTTGATTTCGCCATTATTCACTGGCATTGATTAATTAGTTCCATAGTTTTGGTTGCATGTGTTATTAGTCAGGTGACTAGTTAGAAGATCAGGACATCAAGATCGAGAGGAAGTCGACTTTAAAGAAGATTAATTGAACACCTGGTGATCAAGTAAAAGACTGCCTATATATATATAGAAGCATAATTCTGAATACGAAAGGGATCTGAGTGTGGTAACCTAGTTAATTAATTATCGTTTTGATTTTGTTTCCTAGATATCGTATGTTTCAGTAAGTAAGATCGATAACATTTGAGGATATCTTGTAACATTTTGTACCGTTTCAAAGATAATGCAACAAATTTAAATTGAAGATCATATAGCATCATATCAAATTTTACTTTTCACTTCGTCTATATAAATCAATTAATGTTTCAAAGTAATTCGTAAAGTAGACGTTGGGAACATTGATCTATTATAGATGCTCTAAATCTTGATGTATTTCATTCAAATTATACAATCAATTTTATGATATTCGACTTTTTTTATTTCTTTCCAGAAGAGCATATTTTGCATTAACTATTGTCCTAACCATATTTTCTACACCATAGATTATTCAACAATTAATAACTTACCTTTTCACATATGTCTAGTAATATGCATGCACTTGCACCTCAATTCCATTGTACCACTGAGTATTTCCCAATAATAATAAATTGGTTCTCTAGAATTTGTTTAAATACTTGTAACCTTAAAAGTTCTGTGATTTAAGGATGTCAATTAAGAGTACATTTTATTGGATTTAATTAGAATCCAATCTCTACCTCATACTTTTAATTTAGAAATTAAAATAGTTATCACGTCAAAATATAAAACTTGATGGTGTGGATTGTGGAATATAGAGTATGTATGTACGTACGACTCTGCGGTACCAATGATTCCAAAATCTCTTGCAACATTATGTGCAGTTAAAAAGTGCCATGTAACAAAATTAAATGTAGATAAGATATACTTCTTTCGTTCCAAAATAGTCGCCCACTTTACTTTTCGGTGAGCAAAATAAGAAGACATGAGTCGAACATTGATGTATATTGTAATGAGGTTCACTTTATTAGAGATAAATAGTTAGTGGTAGTCCTGGTGAGGCACATTTTCACTTTACTGATCATATAATCCGTATAATAAATTTTTATAAATTTTCCCATATTGACAAAGAACTAAAAGTGGACAACTTCGGCGAGCTAGAGGCTCAAAATAACCGTTTTATGACGGATGGAGTATATTGTTAATTATATGAAAATCATAGATTTTAAAACTCAAATTTTCCCTTAATCTAAATAAACCATTAATGTCTCAGAGGAATTCATAAAGTAGACGTTGGGAACTTTAATCCGTTGTAGATGCTCTAAATCTCGAAATATTCCAGTCAAATTCTACTGTCCATTTTATGTTATTCAATATTTTTCTAGGAGCGTATAAGGTAACTCCTTAATATATTTGACTGACCACACCACTACTCCTCCTATAAATACCGAGTATTTGTAGTTCTAAGAATCACTCATGGATCGAAAAAGAACAAGGGGTCGCCAAAAGATCCCAATCCAGAAAATCACAAATGATGGTGATCGCTTTGCAACATTTTCAAAGCGACGAGTGGGGTTGTACAAAAAAGCGAGTGAAACATCCACATTGTGCAATCTGGACATTGGCATCATCGTGTCTTCTCCAACCGGTAAGCCATTTTCTTTTTTTCATCCAACTATGGAATCTGTCCTGGGTCGAGTTCCAAATTTTAATTTTCAACATGATGAGGATGTGTCTCGTTTAACCGAGGCATACACTAGAAATAGAATTTCTCAGCTCAATGGAATGTATGACAACTACAATGACCAACTGGAGGTCGCAAAGAAGCGAGGAAAGATGTTAGCTGAGTCTCGCGCTAGTCGCGAAAAGCATTGGTGGGATGTACCCATTGCAGACATGCACAAAGAGCAGGTACAGAAATATATGATCATGCTGAAAGATTTGCAGTTGAAGCTGAAAATCCGCGCGGATGAAGTCAAACGACATGCTGCCCTGACCTCAAGGTTCTCCGAGCAATATGTTCAGAACCCGTCTAATTCAATGGTGATTTTCAATCCCCTGTCTGCTGCAACACAAGGAGCCTTCCCTATGTTTTCAACGGTTAATCATTTCTCTACAAGTACTTCGGTCCATGCAAGTCAGGGATATTATCTATATGGCCAGAATCAGATTGGAGAAACAAGCGGTTATAATCAAATTGGAGACTACAATGGATTCGGCATTTAGAGCAAGCTAGGAGCTCGTTACTCTGGCGATTAAGAAGATGAAGTAATGTTTTCCCTTTCAGTTTTCTTTTTTATATTTTTACAAGTTGTATTTCAATTATGGCGCGAGACAAAGTTGTATGGCTTATGTTCTCTATACACATGTGGTATCAAACTTTTATGTGTGTTAGCCAGTTATGATTAATGATATAAAATTGTTACTTTCTTTTTAATTTTCATTTTGAATTTTTTAAATGTCCACTAAAAAGTATAGTAAGTAATTTGAAATTATCTTTCTCAAAAGAGAAAAAAAAAAGAAATTACAATTTCCTAGTCAAAAATAAAGTCAACGAAATTTACCGACGAATGAGCTTATTCGTCTGTAAACCCGTTACTAACGGTCATTTTGCTGACGACGAGCTCATCCGTCGCTAAAGTGGGCCGATTCGACGTTAAAAAAATTACAATTTACCGACGAATCGGTCAAAATTACCTACGAATGAGCCTCATTCGTCGATAAATGCAGTTGTTTTTGTAGTGGAAGTTATGTTTTCCTTTTTAGTTTCTCTTTTATATATATACATGTTGTATTTAGGTTTTATGGCGCGAGACAAAGTTTTGTGGCTTATGTTCATACATGTGAAATCAAACTTTTATGTGTATTGACCAGTTATGATTAATAATACAAAATTGTGACTTTGTTTTTTGGAATTTTCATTTATATTATATTGAAAATGTCCATTATAAAAGGGTCTTGTTATGTACAAAACTCATATTGATATTCGCAGAACAAAAAATTTGCAATATTAGGTAAATTGCAAAAAAGTCCTCTACTTTACAATTT
>JAYMSL010002473.1:0-14234 GCA_036897195.1 Plantago coronopus | reverse complement strand
TGTTAACGATTAATGATTCTAAACTATCTGTAGAATTGGTATTAATAATTTTTACTCGAATATGTTCACCACCAACTAAATTGTGATGCATCATTCATTATGAAGTCATAAAGGCATAATAGACACATAGGGTGATTGGGAAACTTTTGTTTGTTTTGATTATTAACAAGCATAACAAAACACTCTTAAGCATATATGCTACTCCCTCCGTCCCACAAAACATTACTCAATAGGGTTTGCGTGCAGTTTAAGAAAATGAATTAAAATAATGGAGTGAAAATAAAAAAGGTAAGTGGGGTAGGTTACATTTTGATAACGTGTGGTGATAAAGAAGTGTATTGGTGTTAAAATAATGTTTTATTGTGTGAGATACTTTATTTGGTAATGGGTAAAGTTTTGTGGGACATCCAAAAATGGAAAGTGATTAAAATTTTGTGGGACGGAGGGAAGGGAGTATAGGATTTGGGGTCAAAGGTAATCCAAGTGGCAAGGAATATGGAGGTTAATCAAATTGATAAATATCATTAGACATAATTAGTGACATGATTAAAAAATAATTACTTCAACACTCCTTCCCACATGTATGGCCAAGTTTTCATAACATGATTTTCTCCGAAATAGAGATTGAATTTCCATAATATGATTTTCTCCAGATAAAGTGATTAATCGCACCATCTATTATAAAATCCACCGGTAATATCCACCAAAATCGAAATTGTCCATATGACAATATATGTATGATTGTTTTTAGCGTAAAATACAAATAACTTTTGCTCCGACAGACATTAATTAATCCAAAGCGAATTGAAATTATGGTGGAAAATAATTTGTTAAGAAGTCACAATAGGGTGATTTGGAGACTTTTGTTGGTTATCATAATTAGCAAACATGACAAAACACTCTAAGCATAGATCCTATATGATTAAGGGGCCAAAGGTAATCAAATTGGCAAGAAATATGGGGTTAATTATGTTGATCAATATCATTAGCTACATTATTAAAGATTAATAACTTGATTATTGTCTCTCAACTACATGGCCAAGTTTGCAAAACCACAAAAAACCTTCCAAATTAGTGATCATGTCATATTCATGTGCCTATGATTTGGAAGAAATTAGCAAGTTGCAGCAACTCACAAAGATACACTCCTAGTCACCAATGCCAATGAGAAAATCAACCTCATCTACTTTCAAAGACTATGCCTATTTGTCTTGGGAATATTTCTCCTTTAAATTTTTTGGGCATCCTATGTTAGGTGCATCTGTCAATTGTCAATTGTATGATTAACTTTGGTAGTAATCCAATATTACAATTGGAAACTACAGGGACTTGTTACCTAATCCAGATAATATCATACCAGTGACTACATTAGTAATTTTGAATCAAATTATCATACTGATTGTAGACATAGTATCCTTGACTCCTTGTTATGCTATATGTTTGATTAATCTGAGAATTCTTGAAATAAACTTACCTAACTGAAGTAAATTGAATGAAGTACAAATTTAAACTAACCAAACGATTAACTTTGGTAATAATCCAATATTAGACTTGAAAACTACACGGATTCGTCAACTGATCCAGAGTAGATAATATCAGACCAGTTACCACATAGTACTTTTGAATCTAACTCTCTAACATCATACCGATTGTAGGAATAGTAGACCTTGCAGTCTCTGTTTGATTCAGATGTAAATATCTAATGAACTGCTTTGAACTGAAGTAAACTGAAATGAAATACAAATTTGAACTAACAAATTCTGAACTGGAATTAATGGAGTTGAATTTACGTTGAAAAGAATGCAAAACTAGTATCAACGTGTCAAGCTCACAATTCACAAACTTGGCAATATCAGTGATGTGAGATTTTTTACGAGATTAGGTGCATATCTCAATTGTAGGAGTAACTTTGGTAAAAATCCAAGATCAAATTCAAAACTACACAAATATGTCCCCTCACATACAATATCAAAACTACGGACCAGTTACCGAATCCAAAGTAGATAATATCATACTAGTGACCACATCGGTAATTTTAAATCCGTATATTGAACAAACGACTCTATCCAACAAATCCGAGCTCAGAGACAGTGCTAACACATGAAAGAACAACATACACTATTCTATCCACCAATGTTGCTCATCATCCTTCCCTTTTCAAGGAAACTTCTTCTTTACCCTGTTTTAAATCCGTGTATTGAACAAACGACTCTATTAAACAAATTCGAGCTCAGAGACAGCGCTAATACATGAATGAACAACATACACTATTCTATCTACCAATGTTGCTCATCATCCTTCCCTTTCCAAGGAAACTTCTTCTTTACCCTGTTTTACGGGGGGTTTCATTGCGTACCTACGCAAAAACCGACAAATTCATCCTGGAAGAACAAAGGTTATATGGACAAAACTGAAAGGACCACAAAAGAGCAAGATGAAAAATGTCAAACAGAACTTGACAACTAAAAGACAATGAAACATGAATAAGGTCAAGTGGATGAACATGAAAAAGTGCAACAGTAAGTAGAAAAAAAAAGCAAGTTTTACTTACTGATCCTTAACCTAAGAGGAGCAGGTGAGTATAAGGCTTTGTGGACTCTTCTTCTTCTTCTTGAGGAGAGGAGGAGACCACACATGGATGCTTTTGCAGATTCAATCTTTTCCTCTACTTTTTGGGACTTTTCTTGATTGCTTCTGAAAAAAGATAATCAAACAATTAATCACAAAGTACTGTGCTTCTTCTGGCTTTATTCAACTTAAGGCACCTTGAGTACTAGTCCCTACACAGATAAGGGCTGTGGGGTAGTTTTGGTGGCACTTATTTCTGATATTTTGGGCCAGAATGGTTTGTTAGTGCCCTTGGTGTGACATCGTAGGAGCTACGTAGCTACGATATAGGATGTCCTTTGTTTTGTGAAGGGGCGAATGAAGGTACGTTATAAATGCATCGCACCAACCTGCACCTGATCTAAACATGGAGCAATGCTTGAACCAAAACCGACTTTCACCTGATCTGAACATGGAGCAATGCTTGAAAACCAAAACCGACCTTCATCTGATCTAAACATGGAGCAATGCGCTTGAAAACCAAAACCGACCTTAACCTGATCTAAACATGAATGAGCAATGGATGAAACAAAACCGAACTTCACCTGATCTAAACAAGAATGAGCAGCAATGCATGAAACAAAAACCGAACTTCACCTCATCTAAATATGAATGAGCAATGCTTGCACTTAAGGGTTTAAATTGTGGCTGTGGGGTGGATTTAGTGGCACTTATGGTTCTCTAGTGCCCCTGGTCCTGAACTCCTGATCATAGACATAGAAGCTATCTAGCCACGATATTTCCTTCGTTTTGTGAAGGGACGAATGTAGATAATGACCAACCTACCTTCACCTGATCTAAACATCAACAAGCAATGCATGGAATAACACCGACCTTCACCTGATCTAACATGAACGTGCAATGCATGAAACTAAAAAACTTCACCTGATCGAAACATGAACGAGCAATGCATGCAAATATGCAATTATTAAGGGTATTGGAGTGAAGGGTTCAAATTGTGGTTTGGATCCCACACTCTCAGGCAGACTAGGAGATCTAGGATCTGTAACAGTGTACTAAGAGTAGATTAGGTTTTACTGTAAGCTAATTGAGTACACACATAACTTATCTTCTCGAACAAAGAACAAGAAACCTAACGAAGTGTTAAAAAATCATGAACATGAGGAAGTTGAAGCAAATTCGACGGGAAACTCCTGAGACGTAGAAATGAATAGAGCTCGACACCTGTTTCATTAGAAGAATAAAACATCCAGACAAGCTAAGGTCAGGCAAGACCTGCAAGTTGTAACATTTCAGCAAAAAGCTGTAGTAGGGTCTTATTAACCATGTCAAAATCAAATCCAAGCACTATATGACTATTACCAATATCTCAATCAGGTATTCAATTCACATACAGCTAATGCTTACACCAAATGTGGGAGGAGTAAGTACAGACAATCGAAGCACAGTACACCTTTGTTACCAAAATTGCTGAAAGAAACAAACATGTATACGTATTGAACATGTGAAGTAGTTATATACCAATCACATCTTCTGAGGAAACAAACACATGATCAGCCAATGAAATTCAGACACCTTCAAACCTTGCACTAAACTCACCAAGAACCCGCTATGGACCCGGAAAATAATATCTGAGGCATAGCACTTTTACCTGCACATGAATCTTGTAAACTGCAAGTCCCGTTACACAATCAATTCGCATCATACGGCTTGGAAGGACCTCAACACATGAAATAACGGAAAAGGACAGTAACGTTATTCCTAGCGAGGAAAATGACTACAACTATAAGTCTAGGCCCATGCATCATGGTGGGCAAGGAGTCTAGACAAATGGAGTCATTTCTTCGTCGACATCTTTGATAAACTTTTTGTAACGTTGTTGTCAGCTTAAAGCTGCTTTTGTAAAAACGTGAACAGTGTGGAAAGAAATAAGAGGGTGTTTGTGCAAAGCTTAATCAAACAGCTTGTATAAGCAGAGAAGAAGCTCTAAGTTTGTAAACAGAATTAACATTAAAAGCCAACAAAACATTGTAAGGTGTTTAAAACAACTATTGCAAACACTCATCAATTTGAAATTGCAATGAAAAATCCATAACATGAGTTCACATATAAATAAATACACGTTCCCCTTCAACATTAAACAAGAAAGCATATGTTACTCACCTGTAAAAGGCCACTAAGCAGCTGTCCAGTTTCGAAAAGATAATCTGCATTTGTGAACAGAAACAGGATACAGCAACCCTCACAAAGGGCGTAAAAAGTAATATCCTTAATTTGAGATATTTCGAGAGATATTTCAATAGGCTAGTTGTTGCACTCCAGAGCAGTGGCTAACTTTGGACATGACAATGAAAAACATGTGTTGTCTCCTAATTGGCTAGACAAGAAGATCGCATCATTATAGTTACAAAATGATGATGCTACTGTACATCTAATAAGACATTGCTCTCTCTGCAAACAAGAGCTAGAGTTTATTAACTCCCCCACTCTTTCCTGAAAATTAACATGGAACTTGATTCGAAATTTAGAGAAAACACATATAGTAATCGTTTAACCCTGCTGCAATGACTGCAAAACTGTTTCTTCAGGACAGCTCATATTAAGTTGGAACGATTTTACCTGGAAAAATAATTAATACAACAAGTCTGTTACATGGTAAAACTAAATATGTCAAGCAAAGCAGTTAAATTTGAAAATCCTATGTAACTAGGTAAAAGAAAATGTCTTATGCTCAGCAAGTGTATTCTGTAATTTGATCTAAATGTAAAATCCTAAATGTCCTATTAAAATGCAATGTCAAAATTGTTGCAGTTTAACCATGGGAAACCCTTTCCCTTATGCAAACTGTTCATTCTTAGGTGAGACATGGCCACGCTCCACGAAACGCAGAATAAGCTTATCTGCCTCATCAAATTTCTTCATACTAATCAGTCTCTTACTAACTTCCTCACATAGCTTCAAGTCAGGAATCATATTCCGGTTGAACATCCTACAAGCCACCCTATATGACCCAATGGGGTCCTCATTCTTCAAAAATCCTTTCATAAGAATATGGCAAGTATCAGCATCGAATTTTGAAGCCGTCCGCAGAACTCTCCCCAGGTGCTTATAGGCCTCATCAATTTTTCCGAAATAACAAAGCTTTTCAATGACTAGGTTATAAGCCATTCTGAAGCTCTGTCTTTGAAGCAATTTATCCAACAATATCAGCAGTTCATCCACTTTCCCATGCTGGCAGAAACGCTGAATAAGTGACCTATATGTCACAGGGGTTGGATTATAACCACTGCGGATAAATTTTTCGGTCATTACAATCGCCTCATCTATTCGACCTTTCCTTCCCAACGCATCAATAACTGCAGTGTATGTCACTTCATCAGGGTGTTTGTTATTTAGATACATGTCATCAAGAACAGACAGAGCAGTGTCCAAGTCATCGTTCCGGCAAAATCCATGAATCACACTAGTAAAATTAACAACATTTACAGCACATCCTTTTTTCAGACACTCCTCCAATAACTTTTTCGCTAGATCTGTTTTCCCAGCTCGGCAAAGAGAATTAATCAAGGTGTTAATTTCAACAGGCGAAGGAAAAATGCCCTTGTTCGTCATTTCAAATATAACATCACAAGCTTCTGAAAAATTTCCTTCACGGCGAAATCCATGCATGAGTACACTATAAGTCACTAAATTTGGAGTCCACAGTCCCTCACTCATATTCACCATCTCCCATGCCTCGGAAGTGTTCCCACTTTGACAAAGTCCATTTACCAAAGCCGTGTAAGAAACACAGTTTGGTTTACACCCATGCTTATACATTTGATTCATCAACTTTTTTGCTTGATCTATCTTGCCTAATCGACAGAATCCACTCAAAACAGCAGTGTATGTCACTACATCAGGAGTACACCCTTTGGAGAACATATCATCTATAACAGCTTTTGCTTCCTCCATTTTACCTTCCTGACAAAAGCAATTTACAATCGCAGTGCGACCCACTTTATCAACATGGAACCCTCTCTCTTCCGCTTCTCGTAAAAATTGCAGCGCCTCTTTCCCATGACCATGCTTAGAGAGTGCGTGGATAATAGTGTTGTAAGTGACCTGATCTGCTAACAAATTATTGTCTTTCAACATTTTCTCCATGAGCCCTGTCAACTCATCAATTCTCCCTTCTTTGCAGAGAAATCCCATTACGGTATAGTAGCTGACTTTATCCGGAGAACAACCTTTCAGGGGCATTTCTTCAATCAGCTTGATTGCATCTTCCACACGACTACCTTCACAATAACCCTTGATCAAACTATTGTACGTGATAACATCAGGCTCAACGCCCACCAACTGCATCCTCTCCAAAAATGCCAACGCCTTCTCCAACTTCTTCCCCTCAACTAAAACATTCATAGCAGTATTACATATCAAAATATCAAGCTCAAGCCCAGCTCTTTGCATAAAACTCAACACCTGTAACGCTTTCCCCCAATCCCCCGCTCTACTGTAAGAAACCATAACACAACAATAATCCTCAGAACAGAGCTCAATCTTCCTCCTCTCCATAAGTCGAAGAATACGCTTAGCACCCTGGCACATTTTTGTCTTGCCTAACACCCGCAGCATCACATGGAAAACAACCGGATGATGCCGGTACCTCCATTGCCTATGACCCCAATCAAAGAATTTCAAAGCTACCCTCTCATCAGACTGTGCCCTAATTACAGCACAAACCTGATTAGGCCTCATACGCTGCACCAAACGCTTCAACTCCCTCTCAAGCTCCGGAGACCACGATGCCCTAACGTTAATCAACCTACACGCCTCTCTCACTAACGGGTCTCTCGATTCATCTTCCTCCACCTCAATTCTTCTAGCAACTCCACCCCTCTCCCTCTTCCTTGCAAATGATTCCAAAATCCTAAATTCATCATATTTCCCCTCATCTTCTTCTTCCTCTGATTCACTCACTTCACCGAAACAATCAAGATTAGATTTTTCTCTACCCCTAACACAACCACTATCACCCAAACTCACTTCACCAAAACCCCTTTCCCCAATCCCACCAAAATCACGTCCCCTTTCATCAAAATAACTCCTTTCAACACCCTCACGAAATTTCGAGCTGAAATCCGATTCGTAACTAGGGTTCTTACGATTCGAATAGGAGGAAAAATATGCAGTTACTTCATCGCAAGTAGGCAATACAGGAATTTTGCTAAATGAATTGGGAGCTAAAAACTTATGGATTCTGTTGCGAACACTGGATTTCAATAACATTTCAGATAACAGAAATTAGAAGAGCTCGTAATCACATCAATTTGCTACGAAATCAAAGGGAGAGGTGTTGTGAGCTTACCTTGGGGTATACATTCGCCAAACCCCTCTCACTCTTTCAGTAGAGGTTTCAGTTTCACTGTAGCATCTTTGATTCCCAGAACAAGTTTGATCGAATTGATTTGGCAAATGGACAATCTTGTTGGAGCTGGACTGGTCAGTTCGGCTCAACTTCAAGTTCGGTTTTTTAGTTCATATTAATTGAAATTTATAATAAGTTCGATTCAGGTTCATTTCATTCGGACATTTTTACGAACTAATTAGACTAATTAGAGACTCAATTCATTAGTGAAGGATTCTTACAAATCCTAATCCTTCGGTCGTTCAAAACTTCAGTTGTTATTACAATTTTTTTTAAAATAACTATACAAAGAAATAAAAAGAAAATAAGAAAACGAGGAATGTTGAACTACATGAAAATTGAAAACATAAAACGGGCATCCAAGTCTTTGTGTGTCAGTATTCAATAATACTAGTTTCTATAAATGATAATAATCCCGCAATTTTTACTTCAATTTTATTTCTTTTTTGCACATCGTACCCCACTTTCTCATCTTTTGCCACACTTCTATTATTCAATCTAAATTTATACGACATATCAAATATATAAAGTTTGACGGGATGGAGAAAGTACACTCTTATACACACATACGATGTTTCTTTTTTATGGCTATTGTCAAATATAATTCTTTGTGATAATTATTCCGCTCCAATTCCTTCGGACCAAACACCAAAACACAATCTTTTTGTCACTTCCTGTAATATGTTAAATGGTAGTTTTACTCTTATGGTTTGGGATGTTATGCCTTTAATGGCCTGCTGAGCCTGTTCAACAAGACCATGGTAAGATGTTTAGTAGAATATTAGGCGTACAGTTTCAGTGAAGTCGGTAGCACTGGAACGGTTGGAAACTCAGGTCTGGTTAGTCTTCTAATTTAATCTGTTTGTTTGAATAAAAAGAATTCTGGTGTTTTTTGAAACATGAAACTTTGAAGTTTCTTGCTCGAAAAAAAGAAAAAAACACCAAAATTTTGTTTGTACCCGACCGTCTTAGTCAAACATGTACTAAAAACTCTATTCTTCTAGACGAAAATTGTGGTCCAAAACTCTCACTATCAACAATTTGTGTTCAATTTCTTGAATGGAACTTTTTTACTTTAATATTTGGTTTGTTAATTCATAAACCAAGACGTGAATCCATGACTGCGTTTACTAGGTCAAAAGTCTACTTTTTTCAATTTATGCTTATTCAATTGGCTCTTGAGTTTACAACTTGAAAAATGTTATATTTGATTATTTGATATAATAGAAACTTCGAATCTATAAAAAAAATACGTAAAAATATAACGAAAAATTGAATTCATTCAAACCGTCAAGTTTTTGTACACATAGTGAAATGAGTACGGTTTATTAAGACGTGTTTGAACTTTATACTTAAAACTCTTCGTAGAGTTTATAAGCAAAGTGTTTTACGAACGAATTTGAAAAGCTAAAAACGAGTGAATTAATCGATCGATTGTTTTACGAACGAATTTGAAACGCTAAAATCGAGTGAATTAATCGATCGACTCAAGTTACTTTATTTCAAGTTACCTTATTAGTTAATTCGGCTGGATTTGATGGTGGATTAAACAGTTATACCTGCCTAAATCTAATAAAGTGGCCATTTGTTCAACTAACCCACTATCTTCTTTTACCATTCTGGTCAAGAAAGAAGCAAAACATAGACTAATAACACCACCAAATCTCTCTGACTTATACTACATGATCCCTCTTTGAAATCCAACAGACATTCTATCTTCCCATCTTTCTGCTTCATACACAAAGTTTGCTCCAATAGAATTCAAGAAAAACTGACAAGAGATATATAGAAGAAGATATGGCATGTTATGTACCCTTCAACAACAGGAATTTGGACATAAGCTTCTTTGTCTTCAAGCCAACTATTGTCCATATTGATGATCTTGTGGATTCTCTCAAGCAATTCTCTTACTGCACAGAGCCTCTTGGCTGTGTTCACAGCTCCATTTTCAGAAGCATTCATGGCAATATGGTATGAAAATCCATCTTTTCAAGAAGCTTTTGCTAGTACTTGTTCTGTTATTCACCTGACTTCTGCAAATTCTTGGCTGTTTTGTGTCTATATGACTCGAACAGTTTGCGTTCGAGTCATGTTGCTCGTGCTTAGAAACGAGGTTTAATTACTAGATCTGGTATATGAACGTATTTTCTTAAATTGGTGAACATAATACGAAAATATGAATTTATGTATCGTTGATTCGTTGCGAATCAAAGGATCCAACCAGACTACTGTCTCGAATCTCAGTAGATTACATTTGATTTGAACCGTTTGTGTTCGAGTCATGTGGCTCGAGGTTTAGTAGAACGTATTTGCTCATGAAATTGGTGCAACTATTGGTTGAGAATGAGAACATAATTCGAGATTATGGATTTACGTATCGTTGTGAATCGAAGGATCCAATGGGTATACTAGCTAGACGACTGTCTCGATAGATTATTCGTGCTGGTCCTAACATATATATGATGAGACTGTCATGATCTGATGATAAATTTGCTACGTATTGCAGATTATCTGGTATGGGGCTTGGATGAAAAGGAGTAATGAGAACAAGCAGAAGTTGAATGTTTCTCTTGTAAGTGTTTTTTTGGATTCAGAAAACTTGCTTGGAATTTGGAAATGGAAATGGAAATGAAAAGTCACTCATTTGATGTCATTTTCTTGTTTGCAGCTTTCTATGCTGAAAGATGTAGAAAGCATGGCAATCTTAACAGACCACAGCTTCTTCGAGGCGTATGTTGGAGAATCGAAAGACGGGTCCCCTGCAGCCAAGTTCTACAACGGCGACATCATCTGCATGAGTTCCGTCTCTTTCTCAGCCGAAAGCTTCAACAGAGACAGCATCAGTTATGGGTGTTTAGCTATGTTCAAAGACAGGTTCTACAAAATGGATGGGGCGAAAGCTGGAATTCACTTCAGATCGCAGACAATGCCGATCGTGTTTGGCCTTTACGTGTGGAAATCGCTGCAATCGTGCTACTCGTACATAATAACCTCGGATTACAGAAAGACTGTTCTACCATATCTTGATGGTTTCAGTAATGTTGATCTTAAGTATGATATCTTTAGAGTTGTGTATATCAGTGGTGAAAAAGCCATGGACTATCAGCATAGTTTGCTGGTAAACGGAACCGAGAACAACGAGGTATACCCGATTGTTCAGGAGTTCAATGGCAGATGAACTTTTTTTGTACAGATGTTGATGCAGTTTAGTACATTTCACATGATAAATGAGCATGAGTACAATCCAAATTCTCAAAATTCGTGGACTTCTATAGCTCGATAATACGATTAAAAAAACTGCGATCGTATCACATTTACTGTTACAATATAACTGCATTGTTGCACTTACAGCAGGAAGAACTTAACTATCATAATTACACAGAATACAGATTCTACATAAGGCTTACGTTAGAAACAAGATTTAAATCTCTAAGCATATAATCGCAGGGAACATTGGTTCAGAACTCGAGAGTCCCAACAGATGCAATACCAGCAGATAGATTTCTGCTGGTGTAATCATCACAACCACCATTTGGGGGTAGCTTCGGAAGAGAAGCGGAATTCAAAAGCTCGAGACCTTGTTTTCCCATCTCCTGAACCTCCTGCGGCGACAGAATCTTGATACACCATACACTGCTCACAAATTCCCTGGAAAAAACACATGAAATGATTACTCTTTGTGGATTGACTGAGAAAGCAAGTTATGCAACTGAGTATCTAGTATTTCGAAAGCCTAGGATTTTTAATAAGCAGATTCCGATGCATTATTTTGATTCACACCTTTTTCCTATACCCAGGAAAATACCCAGACATAAGTTTAAAACACCACAAAAAGGTTGACTTTCCCAAGAATTTGGTGGAGATTCCGCAAACAACTGATGATGATGACAAAATGGATTGTATTTTCATGCTATAACTCTAAAAGAAAAACTGGGAGAACTTACGGCCATGGGTCATCACCGAGGAGAAGAATATCATTCTCTCGGTCTACGAATACAAGCTGCCAGCCTGATCTCAACGGATCCTCTAATTGGCCTTCGAGGCCAAACATATGAGCAAGTTCACTACGCAGTTCTTGGTAGCTGCTAAACATGGATAGATCGAGGGATCTCCCATAGGAACCTGACTTATACACCTGTGGATCACAGAAACATAGATTAGTCACTGGACTCTCTTATCGCCATTAAGCTTTACTTTCAACATAAATAAATGAAAAGTGCTCCCAGGAAATATTGGCCAACACCTCTAAAAATTTAGTAGCGTAATTTTACCTTGACAAAGTTTCTTTGGGGTGGATTTGCATGCCCAGTATCTTCTTGCTGCAAAGCTTGTTCAAGAAATCCATTTGACATACCAGAGGGTTTCAGAGAATAGTCAGCATTAGAGCTACTCATGTAGCTCGGAGAGGCAAAAGCTGCAGTTGCATTATTACTCTCGCAGCTGATTCCTTTGAGGTTTGCCATCTCACTGTGCATAAGGAGCGACGAGGGATCGATGTTAACCCCAAACAGAAAGCGGTTTTGAGCATCATGGGTTCCGTCTTGCTCTATCAAACTTTCCCTGCCAGGAAAAGGAGGCAAAGACACGGAAGTCGGTGCAACGTGCATGCCTGATGCTCCCAACTGACTCTGAACACTCTGTGTATTGGAAAGAAGAGGATCAAGAGCAACACGCTTTGTCGGCCACCCATTTGAAGATAACAAGTTGTTTGATCTGGATACGTTGTACAGGTTGGATGCTTCCTCTTGGGTGACCGATCCCAATAGGCCACGAAAAGGAGAACTTATATCATTTGGTACATGTTTAATATTTGATTCTTGGAAATTCTGATGTGATGAAGACACTGACTGAAGTGTCTGAGAGTCGGCTTGGGAGTTCGTAGACAGCTGAGACGCGACAGGCAAATTAGTTGTAAAATGCTGAGAGTTAATGCCATGTGGTTGTTGATGCTGCTGCTGCTGCTGCTGAGGCTGTAAGTTGCTGAACGAGTTCTGATGGCGTAACTGCTGCAGCAGAAGGTTAGAATGAGATTGTGGTGGTTGGGATTGGCTTAGTGGAAGATTTTGAACAAAGGGGGCTAAAGACTGAGACGGCTGTAGAATCTGAGGCTGGACAAAATTTGATGGCTGGCTTCCAACTTCTTGATGTTGCTGGAATTGTGTATATTGTGAAAGAGCTTGTTTGGAAGGGTCAACCGCCCTCATATCCTGCATAGCAGCTGCAGCCATAGCTTGATAAATATCAGTTTGCATGCCAATCATTGAAGCGTCGAACCGTGGCTGCATCAGAGGTGTGACACCCATTCCTTGGAAATTGAGTGATTGCATCCCAATGTCTCCGCGAGACCACATAAGGGCCGCAGAATTATATCCCATATCATCACTCCTCAGCCCTATGTGCAACAAAAGATAGAGATTAACTCAGTGGAAAGTGGAAACATACAAATTACTCATTCAAATACCCAAATTACTGACCGTGCCATTGGCCACATAAAAGTTACTCAATGAGATAATCCAAAAAAAAAAAAAAAAAACTTGTGTGAACCTGTAAAAGATGGAAGACCTGGTGGCCATGGTCGCTTCAGTCTTAGAGGAAATGGTGATGGATACATCGGGAATGTTGTCAAAGGTTCAATCTCCCACAGAGATACTCTAGGCTGCCTTTTCCCAGCTGTAGATTCATCCCACCCGACCTGCACCATCGATCAGTTCTTTATACTTGGAGGACTAAATGAGTACCACATGGATATATACTAGGAACGTAAAATATGATTGAAAACATAATAAGTATTGAACATACTTTGACTGAACGCCAGTGTGAATTAGGCCACCTAGCAGGATCCAAGTCACTTATGCCAGTTATCGTGCCCATATAGCTGGAAGAAGAAAGCACATAGGAGTATAAGGTACACTGAAGAAATGAGTAAAATGAGCATCTATGACACCCATAAAACCATGTCAAGCACTAGCTTTACATGCCAAACTTTCCGTACGATTCAGTAAAAGGTGCAACCTTCATCCTGCGCATATTTTGACCTTTTCCTTATCACGGTGACTAACACATTTATCAGTGTCTTTAAATAATGATGGATTCATTATCCAAGCACCAACAGATTCAACGTTCAAATACACTAACCAAATTTGCAATTCGACACATCAATAAATAGGACCTTATGAGAACACACAATAAGCATCTACATTGAAGTCACCCTTACCGGCGAACACTAGATTCTTCAGTTTCAAACAGCATTCGGAAG
>JAYMSL010002472.1:0-14235 GCA_036897195.1 Plantago coronopus | reverse complement strand
TAATCTAAATCAAGTTAATAGACAGTGTAAATTGGTGGGTGTGAATCTCAAAAAGTGATACGGTCTCACAAAGAAGCCAGAAATTAGTCTATGGTAGTCTTTTTTTTTTTTTTTGAAGAGGCAAATCCATCATATACTACTCCTACACTAACCTACACTAACCCGATACCATCTTATATCACCACATCAATACCAACCTTATAACATAAAATAAATCTCCACCTCAGGGAATCGAAACCGGGACCTCTAACCAATACACCCTGCATCTTACCACTGCACCACCCTCCGGGTTCACTATGGTAGTCTTGTATTGTGATGGACATGTCGATGACGTGATGGATATGTCGATGACGTATAGTGGTCGTAAACGTGACTTATTTTACGAGAAGTCATGAGTAAGGCATTCGGTAATCAAAGCCCGATTGATGGTGCAGGTAGTGTAAAATCCATGCCTAACTCCCATCACACCATATAATGATGGCATCCTCCGTTTGGTAAGAACATTTCGAAGAAATAACGGCCCTAACACAATCCCATATCGTCTTGCTTCTCTTGTTATGCATCTAAGCCATCATGATCACAGCCACACAATCGATCTCTTGCACAGATGTGCATGTATCAAAATATATCCTTATATTAAACGTACAAGTCTGACCTTCTAGTGCATGTCTTGTTCATCAAACAAACCACTCTTAATTCTATAGATTGTATTATATGGACAATTCTAATAATAGTGATTTTGTATTATTTGTTTATAAAGAAGACACGAAGTGAAGTATAAGTAGTGCACACGTGTAGCGAAGATGAGTGTTGGAATAAACAACACAAGTTGTGAAGTTAATTTATGCATTATCCAAACGTCATGGATCATCGGAGGAGTAACTTGCGTTGTCCACCTTTGTAGCATCGCCACTTGGTGCATAAATATCATGTCTGTCCAGTATAATTTGCATTTTGCTCCTTCGACTGTAGCTACTCTTCTTTAGTTACCCACATCATTTTCCAAGTATGGATTGAATAGATTTTTTTTTTTAAAAATGACCTAACCTTGTACAAGACATTTTTCCATCTACGGAGGAAAAAGATGTATCAAACACGCAGATACAATGGTTTTCTATGTTGCGGGAGAAAACAAACATTTCTCAAGAACTTAGACTTAGTGAGTGTTTGCTATTGCTTTTTCAAAAAAAATTTAACCTGTTTTTACTTAAAGCGGTATAAAATTGTTTTTGATAAAAAGTTGTAGGTGTTTGCTAATTAAGAAAAAAACCGGAGTGCTTTAAGCAAGAAAAAGCAAGCCTTGGGCAGATTCTAAAAAGCAGCGGTTACCTGCTTTTTTATAGAGAAGCAAAAGCAGAAGTTGTGAAATAAAACACTACGATTCTGCTTTTCTTTTTCCAGAAGTAGAGAAGTGTTTTTTTTTAAGCAATGACAAACACTACCTTAAAAACATAAGCTGGACTACATTTTGAACATATAATTATACTATATAACAAAGACTTTACGATCTATGAATGTAAATGAAGTGACTAACTAATTAACATGAAAAGAGTAAGTCTCTTGTTAAATTATTTATTTAAAAAAATATATTTTGTAAATTAAATCACCAATTTCTACACAATCATATTTATTTTCGTTAACAAAGTAAAGGTTTATGATTTGAAAATCCATATTCCATACTACTAGATTTTGGAAAAAGAAAAGTAACTGATCAGTTGCCGGTTATGCAACCTAAATATGATTATTTTACAAAATCCTGTAAAAACGCGATTTTAGGAAAAACATGGTTTATCAACGCTAAAATGTAGTGCATCAGCTTGTTTTAGTGTATTAATGTTTGTTTCCGTATATCAATACATCCTATATTAGTGTTTGTCTTATTATATCAATGTCTCATGAAGTGTATTAGTGTCCCATTTTTTCACGTTTTTCACCAGACTTGTTCAGATAATTTTAGTCGAAACTCATTTGACATTTTATTTGGTGAAAACTCATTTGACTTTAAATGGATTATTTTGGTCAAAATGTGAATTGACTTAAAATAGAGTTGTAGAGGGGCTAATGCATGCAAATAGTGGGGAGGCATACAGTACCACGATCATCCGATGTGGTTGTGGGGTAGTGCTTGAAAGGCTCGAGACTCACTATTTTATTTTGGGAAAACCAAAAACAAAAGAAAAAGAAAAAACAAATTATTCCCATTTGTTGTTTTTTAATGATATTCAAAGTTTGAATTAGCCTCTTGATCATCACTTTAGTGCGTCTCTCTATATATACATATTTACAGCTTCTTCTTCTTTATTCTTATTTGCATTTCAAGCTGAAGTGTACAACGGAAAAGAAGAATTTGAATTGCAAACTACAAACACTCAATCTATCTATATTGCTTCCTTTCATCAGCCAAAGGAACCCAAAAGATTTCTTTACCTTTCAGGTATCCGAATCCCCTTCTTGTAAGTCTTTCTTTTCGCTTTCTTCTTTAACTATGCATATTCTTTCCTAACTTCCTTTCTGTGTGTTGTTCGAGTTTCAGATAAAAGATCACCTTTTTTCATCTGGGTCTGCTCTGTTTACCTTTTTGTAATATTATATGAGCTTGCTTTGGCTGATTTTGTTTCTGGGTTTTCATGTTTTTGAATGTCTAGCTGATTTTTGTTGGATATGTTGTGTTTTGTGACATGGGTTTTCTGAATTTTGATTGTTTCATGTATTTCTCATTTCATTTGATTAGTTGTGGGTTTGGCTTGGACGGTTATTTTATTTGTTTTCCAACTGTTTGAATAAAATCATCATCATGTCTTTGTCTTTGAAAATCTACTCCTATGGATTTAATATTACAATTTTTCAATGATTTTTTTTTTTTTTTTTGAAAAAAAACATAATCATCAGTAGTTGGTGTGATCGGCTCAACTGCTGTCTGCTTTCTCCATTTGTTGTTCTTCCTGAATCCTATAATATATTAATATGCATATGTCAATTAGTCATTTAGGGGCTCTGTGTGCTTTAAGTAGACACTTTGAATTGAGAAGCTATTGCTAGATTGTTTCCGTTGTTTATGTTTTGAATTTCTTGATCCTATAGTATTGGCTGCTCTGCTAGAAGATTGGGCTTGTTGCAAAGGTCGGGATTTCTATAAGGATGGGTGATCACTTCGTGTTGCTGGTCGATCGGTTGCTCACAGAATCAACTCTGGCAGCTGCAATTGAAAGTAGAAACGCAGCGCTACAACTAGATGATGAAGTCGAATATTCCCCTCGCAAGGATTCCGACGGAAGTTTGTTGTCTCCAGGAAAGCTCGTCGAGTGCAGGATATGCCAGGATGAAGATTTTGACTCCCGAATGGAGACTCCTTGCTCGTGTCGTGGGAGCTTAAAGGTTGGTTACCTGTTCGTTAACACAATCTTTTGTCATGAAATTGTGTTTGTGGGTGTGCAAGCATGGATTAAACTTAAAGTATCAGTTTTGGGATATGTTACTTATGGCCTCAAATTCTTGAGAAAAAGCGTACATGTTTCGGTATTCTACAAAAGTGTTCGGTGTTGTTTGAGAAATAAGAATGGAAGAAATAACAATGAAAACTTTAGTAGTTCCAAGTTAATTTCATCTTGATGAGCTAAAAGACTGCTTCAGTAATTTCGATTTTGGCTTGCTGAGATTGAACCAGGTGTGCAAATATATTTTTGTTTTTGTTCATGGTTTTTATCTGCTGTTACTTGCAGTATGCTCACCGGAAATGCATACAGAGATGGTGCAACGAGAAGGGTGACATCATATGTGAAATATGCCATCAGCAATTCGAGCCAGGGTATATCGCTCCACCCCCTATTTTTCGACTTGGGACACTCCCAATGACCTTGAGGTAGGCCTCCCAATCTTCTATCTGATTGTTCTGCTGCTATGTGACCGTATGACCGTATCTCATAGTTTATCGAAATCTAATCAGTTAATTCTGAGCAGGGGAAATTGGCAAATTTCGAGAAGAGATGCAAATAATCCTCGCATCATTACCATGGTTTCAACTGATCAAGATGAAGAAGATGATGAGTATGCAGCTTCCACGTCTCGAAGCATTCTTTGCTGTCGTTCAGCTGCCTTAATAGTAATTTCCTATGCCCTTTTTCTGCCTATTGACGTTATTCATATGTGTGTGTCTGCACGTGTGCCTTTGGCTTTCATTTGTGGCCTTGGCTGCATTACACAAGATTTTGAATCTAAATGCTGGAAAGTAATGGAATGATGCTAATTTGGAAACTGGCTCCTGAATTTGACCTATCCTAAATTTTGTTCTGTACAAGTGAAGAAACTGGACTTTTTTTTACTTGCATTGTTGCATGGCATTTTCTAACAAGAGAAGACAAATTTGTGAGCTGAGACTATGTCCAACAATCTTGTTTTCTCGAAGTGAGTGTTTACCAACTTCAGTATTCTTATACGTCTCATTTCACTGCAGTTCATGGTTCTCTTGATTTTGCGGCATACTCTTCCCGTCATTGTCAGTCATGGAGGAAACTACTCCTTCCCACTAATCATGGTAAGATCCTAAGTCCTAACTATCATAACTCAAAAGTCATGAGTTTGTAAACCTCATAATATCGACTGATTTACTTGTTTTCTGGCAGTTATTGTTGCTAAGAATCATTGGAATTATTTTGCCAATTTGCATAATACTGAAAGCGGTGACATCCATTTTGCAACGCAGAAATCAGCAGCAGGTATGTTAAAATTGAATGCCTTCGTCCCGAAATAAGAAACAACGTAGTAAAAACATAAAACTCGCAGAGTGACTGCAATTTTCTAATTCGTTTGCTCTTTCTGCAGTCACACCAGCCTAATGTATACATTTCTTCTCCATCCGATGAAGAAGCTGGACCAGTGACTCTGCATCAGCATCAGTCACACGTTATTGGTGTCGTGCAATAACAAGCTCCATTTGCAACACAGAAGCTTCACTACTAAAGTACTAAAGAAAGTGAAGTTAAATCTGCAAGACTGCAACCTCTTGGGTGTCCTTTTTTTTCTAGTTAGTCGAGATTATCTCCAACCAGCTCTCCGGTAGAGCAACTGGAGGGTCTCCTTACTGAAATATTCAAAGTATATAGTAGATTTTGAGGTTGGATTTAGGCATGCACCTCTTCCTGCACATAACATGTATTTATTGTACATCAATCAACAAGTACTTTGAATTCAAGCTTGGTGTCTTTGTTTGATGAATGAGGCATTGTGTGGATTGGTTATTTGCCGCCTTATGCAAGTACAAGTATCACCTTTAAAACTATTACAAATTGAAGGAAACTACCATCAGCATTTTCAGCATAAAAGTCAACTTAATTGATGAGAGCTATACATTTGGCAAGGTTTCATAGCTCCTACAAGTAAAAGTCAAAAAGTCAAAGTTGTAGGTGCAACTTGCAGCTACTAAAAATAACGGCTTAAAGCCACCAGAAGCCCAACCGCCGAAGGATTTCTGCAGTTTATTCTCTCTTGACGGCTCTCTGGATAATGAACTACCCCACGAGATTAACATTTAAGCATTAACTTTATTATTGAAGTATTTAAGGATTGTCGAGAAAAAAGATGATCTTTTCTA
Source organism: Plantago coronopus (assembly GCA_036897195.1). Classification (NCBI taxonomy): domain Eukaryota; kingdom Viridiplantae; phylum Streptophyta; class Magnoliopsida; order Lamiales; family Plantaginaceae; genus Plantago; species Plantago coronopus. Next base: position 8,648 of record JAYMSL010002472.1, on the reverse strand, counting down.
ATGAGGTGGAGTACCAATCACTTTGAACAGTACATAACAGTTGTTCGCTATAACTTTTTCCCTATCCTTTCTACCGATAAGTTTTTTCATTTGAAAATGTGTATTTGACGCGTCCGGATCAGTTATCTTATTACATAAATGCACTTAATTTAACAACTCCAGCAACACGTAAATTATTGGTATTGCCATGATTATATTCCGGATCCTCGAATAAATTTGTAAATTTGTACCTTGACTGTTTTATATTACATACAAGTTGTCGTTCTTTCAAAACAAAAAAAGGCCTGCTTGGTGAATGTATAGATAAGTTGACTTGATTTGAAAATCTTTCGAAAATTAAGGTGACTGGTCATCTATCTAAGCTCATTTGGTTAAACAAACACGAAATTCACACGGAATTCAATTGCGGAGTGAGTGGTAATGTACAGCCCATAACTGGAGGAATGTGTTGTAATCATATTTCTAAGTTCTAACAAGGGACTTCTTGGTCCAGTAAGGCATTATCCAATGCGTCTCAGTTTACAACATACCATCAGTCTCATACCGTTACAGGCCCGAGGAAAACAAGAAATGACACCAAAACATAATCTCCAGTAAACTGTCAAACTCTCCCTGTAGTTCTCTTAACATATATGAATCTGTATATTCCCAAATTCGACTGAGAGGTGAGCCTGTACAAGATGGATCCAAAGGCAAAATATCAACTTGGGCAGATGCGATCTTGTATTAGACTCTTGTCCAATTCAGATACAGGGATGAACCCACAGCTTGTATACATTCTGTTGTTAACAGTATCAGTTCCAGCTTCTTCTTGGCCTGACAAAAAAGTAAATAAGAGAATCAACCTACACTATAAAAAAAACTTGTATATCCTCTCAATCAATTTTTTCCAACTTCATAACTTCCTTCATATATCCTCTAATATATCTCCAGTTAATATCTTGTGAGCCGATTAGTATCACTATACTTAAATATTTTTCAGAGAGTGTAGGTATTTATACTTCCGGCTCTTCTGATGTTGACGCCAATAGCATGCAAGCGCTCCAAATGCACAGCTGGCAACAGCAATTGCCAGAGCAGCTCCTACTGGAACCACGACTGCATGCGTCGAAGCTGCCAAATCCTCACTCAAAACTGCAGCAACCTGCTTTTCCTCCACAAGTTCTTTATCCTTGTATAGACTCAAGAGTTTGTTTCCATAATACTCGACCAAGAATCTATAGACTTCCTCTTTATTCCATTTGATCTGACTAATATCATTATCCTTGCCACTATCTTTCTGATAGCATGAAGAACAGAGCCCTCTTGAAGGCCATATGGCTTTGGGAAACTTCGGATCACCAGTTTCAGCAGCAGCCTCTTCTTTCATGAGCCTGTCGTTAACTTTGTTATGTGCTTCCCACAACCAAAGTACAAAGTCACGAGCTTTCTTAAAAGGTTTAGAGACGCTGCAAGTTAACATGTATGTTAGATGACGTGAAGATATACTGGGATATTATCAGTCACACCCAGTCGTAGTATCGGAGAATCTATTCTGATTTCAGATATTTCAATAATGTCACATATTTCTTCGGTCAAAATAAGCACGCATGAAACTTACCTTGAACACATTCCATAAAAGTGCTGCCGGCATTCCTCACACACGAAGAAATTATGGATAAAGTCACAAATAGCAGTAAATGTCTCTTGGCTTTCTCCATCTTCAACTCTTACCGAAAGCGAGTGCATCAAAACCCACAATCCACAGCTGCAAAAAGATCATTGTTAAGTGAACTGTTAAATAGGTAGAATTTGACATTCTTCAAGGAAAACAAAATACACTAGCAGAAGATGCGAGGTGAACTTCAGCCAAGGCAAAAAGTAGTATCAGACTAGACTATCAGGTTCCTTGATATCCACGGGAATTTGTGATGGGTTCTTTTAGCCAACATTCCAGCTTCAAATGTCTCTACAAAGACTAGTGTGTTTGAACTACTGACCAGCCGTCTTGGGGCTCGTAGAATTCCAAATAAAATCCAAGTGAAAGCCATCAGCATTTTTATTATTGTTTCATTCGGTTTCAGAATTAGAATTAATACGACAACCTGGAATATTACACATTGCCGATTAAATATCTGGTGGATTTAAACATTGCAGCTCAGGACATCTATCATTTCAATCTGTCTACTTACAATGAGCAAACATACAGCCCAGTGCACATTTGATTTGGAGATTACTGAATACAGAATATATGCATGTGGCCTCATAAGCCAGAATGGTTTCCTTTTGTCTGGTTCTGTTTTAAAACTCATAAATGTAGAAGACTAGAAGATCGTTACTTAAACGTAATATATGATGCACCAATTTTTTAAAAAGCTATTACCTGAAATCTCTAGTCCCATTCTTGCTGCCGCGACAAAAAATCTACAATCGAAAGGCCAAAGTCAAATAGGGATATATGATATATCCAAAGCTAACTAGTTTAAGATATAGCGAATCAACATGGAAATCATATTCTTAACATGCATACATTTTGACTTTAATGAGAAGAGAGAACAAACATCGTAGCCCCTTCAATTATATTCATAAAACTATTCATTATAATGAATAAGATCCTTTCAAGTAAATCAAGATTGTGCTAGATGATGGCTGTCAGTCTGGATTGTACATAATATAAAGATACTTCATGCACCAATATGTTTCTTTGGTTTGAAATTTGGAGAGATATTTTGAATTGTATAGAAATAAAAATAAAAATGAAAGACCCATCTCTATAGGAAGTATCAAACTTGAGAAGATCTAGAGTACAGGAGTCTAATAGAGATAAGCCTACCCAATATCCACGGGGTACTTCTTTTCCACAAATATGATAGTCCTCAGGCACGCCTTTTCCACTAACAAGTCCAGTTCCATTTTCTCTGCCAGAGAAATGATCAAAGTTTACAAGTATCTCTGCGGTACCCTTGCGACACCTGATCCATGACATCCAACCAGAATGAGTTAATTAATCCGTAAGTTCTAAGACAAACATGCAAATATATGAAGGTCTATCTTCATTTCAGGAAAAACAAAATTAAAGAAAAAGAGAACAAAAAACACTTGAGCATCACACATTCTCCTTTAGCTCAAAGCTTTTTGTAATGCTCCAGAAGATGCAGATGTTTAGGCAAACGTTATTGTAATGAATTTTACATCCACCATCAAAACAATAAAGCATATCACGAATAAATAACCAGTGTTAAAGAGGGGGGAGGGGAGCTTCTGACCTTCTGGATGGGTGGTGGACAACTAAAAGCTGAAAGAATTTCACAAGTGATGCTCGAGTCTCTTGTTTGATCATCTGGACAGAGTAGTTAAGAGATAGAGCGCTGATCAGTAAACAATCTTGATAAAAGCAAAACTTGGGCAGATAATAAAGAACTTGTAACCATATGTTCACCTTGTGCTGTAAGATGATGTCAAAAGCAGTGGAAGTTGCCTCCTCAACATCGTATATGGCACGAATAATCTTTCGCCCCAAAGAAATGCCACGGAGTCAGTAAGAAGCATAGAAAGGAGATGCTGATTATATAAACCTAGTCAATAACTCAGAACATGCTCTTCCACAAACCTGTTCAGGATCTAAGGAAGTTGTCTGGAGATGATCATTCTCGAACTTATCATCATCCAAATGATACGAGCTGCAAACATAGAATCACATTCAAAGACATCTTTAGTCATCACACAAGTAAATTATAAAGTAATTGTTAAATGTGATTAACTAGTAACTATGCTTTCACATATACAGACCTATGAGATTTCAAGCTTATGAGAATACCAACATGGTAAGAAAGCCAAAAGGATTTAAATACAGGAGAAGGAATGAACTTAGTGTTTAACTAGAAATGCATTTCACAATTCATGAATATAAAAAATAATATTTTTGTGCACCTTATAATACCTAGAACCACAAAGAAATATGGTGTGTACCTGTTAATTTGCTTATTAATCCAATTAAGCAATCGATCAGCTGTCCGTCCATCATCTATAGCGCGTATTCCACTCTCTTTTTGCTTGGGGTCCCAACTCCCAGCCAGAAACTTAGAGGGTGGGCCCCATAAAAGCATAGGGTAGTAGCTAACAGAGAACTTATCGCAGATATTAGTATTTACCTGTTCTGTCAAGCAAGTAAAAGAGAATAATCAAGAACCTGAAACTGGTTAAGAACAAATGAATGATGGTAAACTGATGCAAATAAAGACTGGAAGCAAGAGCAATATGGTGCATATATGAATGCCACTCAATAAAATCATATGTTGGACAAGTTCCAAGAACATCCAAAATATCTTTCCAACAATGGAACGGGGAAACTTAGAATGGGTACCTTCTCAGCGCAATCAACTCTGGTCATCAATATAATCCCAGGATGGGCAGCATCTGGCCCATTAAAAAGCTTGGCAACCTTCTCAAATTGTGGCTGCCAGAGTTTCAAACTTGTTTGTAAGAAAATAAGTCAGCAGACAGGAAAAAAAGAATGATAAGCTGAAAACCAACAAACCTTGTAATTTCTGCAAGCAGGGCACCTGAAAAAAAGATGATAGTCAAATGGAGTCAGAAACCAACTTTAGGAAATAAACTACTGATCTAGCCTACAATAAATACACTAACATTCTTCAGCTATCATTATTCACTCACGCATACAAAGATCACAAAACCACTCATCCCCCAATCAACACTCAACACTTCATAGCTCAATCAGCACAACCAATTGTATAAATGAATTAGCCAGATTCTCAAATGCCCAGACTTACCAAATGAACATAACATGCCTAAGAGTTCCAATTTCAAAGAGATATATACAAGAATCTTGTTTAAGGGAACTTCAGCTATCATTGTTCATATAAGAAACCTACTTAGGCATCAGATCGACAAACAATTCAATTGAACTCAATAAATGAACATGTTTTAGAATTCCAAAAGATAAATGATTCAGTTGAGCTAAAATTTTGTCATTGATAATTTAAGCTATCATTGTTCATATATGCAACTACTTAGGCATCAGATCGGCAAATGATCTAGTTCAGCTAAACCTTTGTCCCAATTGAACAATAGATTGAATTTCCTCATAACATTGCATCAAATAAACTGATAAATCCATAACCAGAAAGTAGACTTATACATCTAATCATCCGATCAAGTAATGATCCAATTAGAAAAGAAGCTAAAATTATGATCCAGTTAAATAACAAACTATACTAAATCCACATCAAACAAATGATAAACCCATGACCAATAAAGCAAACTGACCAGTGTGCAAAGAACTCGACAATAGCATAAGTAGCCGGCGTCTCTTTGAGCACGGAATCAAAATTAGTGACATTCAAATCCACCCCATAATCCCTTTTACTCTTATCCTCCAGTGATCGCAGAATCGAACGAGATCGAAACGATAAAGGCTCTGTGATGGAATCATTTTCGGATGAAATCGTTGACTGAATGCTGAGTGCGAAGAGCGTGAGGATTAACACGCGGATGGTGAGTAAAGGAGACATGAACGGTGAAGCTGATCAAATGTATAGATACACAAAATGTGTGACTAATGTCAATTTTGCAGAGGGGGCTGGTTCTGATTGCCGTTTTGTGTGATGAAGACCGCCGTTTTGGTAACCAGATTTGCACTTGCGATGACCTAATTCTGCGTCATCGGGTTCTAGTGTACCTTCTGCACCAAAGATTGGACGTATATTCATTATTGTATTATGGAAAAAGATGTAAACTTTGAGAAATAAATTGATAATTGATTTTATCTTCATGATCACTTCTTTTCTTTTACTTCAAGATCATTTTTTTAAGAGGCAAATCTATTATAATCCTACTCTTACTTCTACACTAATCCAATACCAACCTTATACCCACACCAATACCAACCTTATATTATCAAATAAATCTCCACCTCCGGGAATCGAACCCGGGACCTCTAACCATTACACCATGCACCTTACCACTGCACCACCCCCTGGGTTCACTTCAAGATCAATTTTTATACCCAATAATTTTTTATACAGTTGAAATATACATAAAATATTGTGAACTTTTCAAAAGTGTATTCGTTCTAGAACTATAGATATGAATAATACTTCACTTCTCCTGAGAAAATCGTATGTATTGACTAGTTTGATGTAATGTGAATGATTTGTTTTTTTGGAGAATTTTGTTAACCCGATCAACCAAATGCATTTTATAAAATGAAATTCACCATTCATACTCTTCACTTAGCTATGTAAGATGTCTCAAATAGACTCTAATGTACTCCCTCCGTCCAAGGAGAAGCTTCTCATTGTTTTTTTGGTCAACAAAATAAGGAAAACAAATATTATATTGTAAGTGGAGTAGTTGTACTACTTTTTGGTGTGTTGAGTGGATAAAGATTGGGGACGACATGTCCAAAAAAATAAATGGGAAACTTTGTATTGGACTACGAAAAAGGAAAGTGGGAAGCTATTGACTGGACGGAGGGAGTATATATAAAAATAAAAATCTAAGGCAATTGTTACTGCGAGAGCAGTATACTTACTGCCAGAGCAACTTTGCAATTTGTTAAGTTAAAAATGATTTGATTATTTAAATTTAATGTAAAAAAAATCAACCAAGGAAAGTATATGTAATTAGAGCTTGATATAAGGAGAGAAGTCTCCAAATACTCCTGTCTTTCTTTACCACCGTTGCCAGCCGATTAAGATCGTAGAATCGAAGCACTCCGAATAAAAGAGCATGAACAAGCTTCTGTAGATTACTATTGCAATTAAGAGGTTCACATAGGTTGAATCGAACCTATTGGAGGCTTGAATCGAATCTATAGGAGGCTTAAATCATCGAGTAGCATGAAAGAAGAATAGAAGGTAGCTCTCGTGTACTCAAACAATGGAGGAATTGAGTTGAAGCTAGTAAAATTAAATGAAAATTAAATGATTAACTTGGAAAGTGATTATTCACTCTTGAGTAAAGAAAATTGAGTGGAGGTTTTGATTCAGCTGGGAGTATATGATGTAGTGAAGCACTGTTTTGAAGGTTTTTGTGGTTTTATATTGGGAGCCCTTTTATATTTGGTGGTTTTTGTGGAGAAGATGGAGAGACTTTTGGGTATGCATAAAATTTGAGATTGATCTCCTTGAATGAAGTTACCACTTACCAGAAGATTTACTTCCTTCTTTAGATTTTTCATATTTAATAACCCAAGTAAATCAACGATTTAATCCTAAAAATCATATTTGCTATGGCAGTAAGAATTCTGCTCTGGAAGTATCATTGGCCAAATCTAAATACTCCCAATTGATTTAACACTTACAACTTAGTGTGATAGTAAGCTGATCCGAATGTTATTCTTTCAAGAACTTAAAGTGAGCCCCAAAGTACCATTCTCAAGCATAAGCATAAAATGGTTGATCAGGTACCATGTGGTTCGTGTGATCTATTCACTTGCTAGGTTTTTGAGCTTTTAAATTAAAGTTGTTATAATAAAATAATAAAATAATATTTGATTGAGGAACTTTGGTTGATTTTAAGTAGAGAAACTTTTCGAAGAGTCCACTAAATGTGGTCTTTTCGAAAAGTCCACTTAAAAACATCATCTATTTACAATATAACATCACCTATTTTAACATGAATATCAATTATTTACAACAAACATCAACTATTTACAATAAACATCAACTATTTTTCAATAAATATCAAGTATTTTGCAATACATCAACGGTTTACCATGAAACATCGACTATTTACATTAAACATCAACTATTTTGATATATCAACTATTTGTAAATGATCAACTATTCAATCATAAACATCAAATATTTAATAATAAACATCACTTATTTTAACATTAACATCAACAATATTTAATAATAAACATCACTTATTTTTAGAAATAAGTGGATTTTCCTAACAATTAGTATTTTAAGCAAGTAATTACTTAAACATCTTATAAACCTTTTACGCATTGAAAGCCTTAGTTTGAGTCCAGGTGTGAAACTATGAAACATACTATTATTTTCATGAATAGGCCTATAAAGCTGCTATTGATTCCAAAAACTAGGGATTTTTTTCGCCTCGTGCTAACTTCAAAGAACCACCGAACTTATTTTTAAAACTTACGAAAACTTTCATTTAGTAATCGTTATTTTAAATGTATATCGTTCACAAGTTTATTTTAAGTGATTTTAACTATATTAATGAAAAATCTAAATTATTTTCATAAATAAACCTTTAATGTTAGTATTTATATACAAAATTATTTAAAGAATCACTTCAAATACACATATTTTGATATTATTATAGTCTCTTTTACAATCTTATTACATAAATTGACCGTGCCAACACATCAAAAATAAAATGACCCCGTACCGTGCACGATCATAGAACAAAATTTTCGAAACTGACCCCGTACCGTGCACGATCTAGCTACCTTATTTGATACTTCTTTGTGGTGGCATCTAGTTACTACAATCTTTCTAACCTTAAAACAACTTTTGCTGAAAACATTTGGAATCCATATTCCAGTGTGAGAGTGGCAAGTAGTATCATGTTTAATTTCACAACTTAATTTTCAACCTAATTCACGACGGTAACATACTTACGTACATAACATAAGTGATGTGCATGAAGCAGAAACTGTAACATACTGATAGTCCCAA
>JAYMSL010002471.1:0-14236 GCA_036897195.1 Plantago coronopus | reverse complement strand
CATGTGTCTTTACTTACCGCTATTTATTTTCAGCAAGCTACCTGCGTATCTGTGTTTTACTTTATATATTGCTTGCTGAGATTATCTCTAGGACACACTGCACTTAACTAAATCTTCCGCAATCTGAACATAAGTATCAGCGACCTCACTTGGTTGTTGAGTTAGACACGAATAGTTTTAAGGGTATTCACCCTCCCCCCCCCCTCTACCCTTAAATCTTGTTGTCTAAGGGACCCATAGCTAGGTAACCCATGCATACCCGCTCAGTTTTAATGGGCTAGAACCTATAACAAATGCAAAACCTGACCAACAAAAACATCCCGGCCCTACCGTCTAAAACTTGTCCATAACCCGTGTATAACTAGACCTGCAATACATACGTCCAAAATTAACTGTCGAATATCAGGGATCCAATCCACATAGCACCTCGCCTAGGACTCACTTGACCCGACGCTTTCCTTCGTATTTATTTGACAACCTCCATATAAACCTTGTACTTAAAAAAATAAATTCAAATAACGATGGGTATCATCTAGGTCTGAGATGTTTCCATTTAAACTTAGTAAGACTTCATCCATAAGAGAAACTAAATAGATGTCACATGGACCTCTATATACATTATTTTGTCATAATCAAAACAGAGTGGGCCTCCAAGAAATTTTGGGATAAATAAGCAGATACCGGAAGACTTAATTATGTGAAGTTGTTTTTAAACGGTTATTTCTAAGAAACAAAGTGAAGTTTCTGATACCACATCAAATACCGGAAGACTTAATTAAGTGCAGGTGTTAAGAGAGAGCAACTTTCAGAGAGCATTGTAAGTAAGAACAAACAAGTAGACAAGTAAGCTTGTTGAAAATAAATGCATTTAACAAAGAGACACAAGATTATAATGATTTATGAGGCCGGGTAGCGTAATTCCTCAACTAGTCCACTATGCCCTCTCTCGGGACTTGAATTTTCTAAGAAAAGAAAATGAGTTCCTAAAAAATCATATCTCAGCACGCCGTTCCTGGAGGTTTGGGGGGAGGGGGAGGGGTTTGTTCGTAATTTTGTTACACACTTGATTGCTATTAGAACAACTGATGGATGTCGTTTTGTCCACCAAAAGTAATTTGATTGTAGCCAAAGGCCATAAACCAAACACTAGAAAATATGTAGTGAATGATAAGCTAACTTTGAGTGTCGTTGTTTTGAGGACTTATCCAGCTTTGTTTGTCATTGCAGATTTAATTAATAAACTTCAGAAGGATAGCTTTCAGGTGACTTTCGTAATATATAAGGTTGGTATTGGTGTGATGATATAAGATGGTATTGGGTTAGTGTAGGTTAGTGTTGGAGTAGGATAGTATAAATGCCTCTTAAAAAACAAAATCTAAGAACAACTTAACTTCTCCTTAACTCCTCGCAAGTCACATGTGGACCCACCGAGTAAAAGCACGACAACTTGTTCAACCAAATATGAAAGAATATTCGGTTGGATGGTACTTTTTCTGTTTTTGCTTGGGATCGTATCCCTGTTTGGCTTTCGGATAGTTTTAGTAAGGAAATGACTGAGGGAGCTGATCGGGCAGTGACAGAACCTCAGTCTTTTCCAGTTTGTAAAATAGTTTTATTAATAATATATGTTTAGTTAAAAAAAAAAAAAAAGAAAGAATAGGAGTTGGATGGTGGAGGTCAATGTAAGAGAGAGGCTATTCCTACTTTGATTCGTCGAAATTGTTACTTCCTCCGTCTCCTCCTAAAGTTTCCCATTTTACTATTTTAGGTGTCTCTTTTAAAGCTTCTCGTTTCAATTCTTTTACATACTATACTTTCACTAACAACAATAAATATATGTTCAAAAGTAACTGACTCCCACTAATTTTTCAACTCCACTAACAATTAATATCTATACTTTTCACACCCACTATTAATATATTAATTAATAATATTCCCTCCCTTATTTGTTAATCCAAATGTCAAATGGGAAACTTAAAAGGGGACGGAGGAAGTCCTTAGAAGTTAGAACCGAAGCATATCTCCTATTTAGTTTAGAAAAATTCTTTCTTGTTCTTGATATTAACCTTTGGATAAAAAACGTTTGAGAATTGGCTTTTATGATAAACATGAATGGATTAAAATTAGCCTAGTTTAATAAAGATGAATATATCAAATGTGACTTCTCAGGACTCGGGCACACATGATCCGGGAATCCTTGACTTGCTAGTTATTGTCCGAGCTCGGCATCAGCATACTCGTCCTCCGGTTGTGGATCCCAGCACTAGCTCACAGCTCCAATCAAAAGCAGTGCAAACCATGAGTTCCATCGCAAAACGGAATTGGAATGACCTCTTTGAGGATGAATGATGGATTCTAGTTTAGGCTAGGATTAAGCTATATTTTGGTACTTTTCTCCCTTGCACGGGAGTTCTCTCACCCGCTTGTGGGTTTGTCGTTTTATTTTCTTTGCTTGCTTTCCTTTTCCTGTAATTTTACTCTTTGTTTTTTTAATATATTGCGCGGTTTAATAAAAAAAGAATCCTAACTTTTCATCATCTCCACCACCAACTCATAGGGTTATCTAGCTACTTAAGCCATTAATTGAAAAAATCATTCAACAATAATATATCAATAATAAACCATAAACAATAGATTAATCAAAAGAAAGATAGAAGAAAAATCAATCTTACAAATTTGTGACGAAGTCTCAACAAATTAAAAGAGAAATCTTTAATTGATGTATAATCTTCAATTTGGATGAATACAATGTCTTTGATATATAGGACTACAAGTGTGGTTATTGTCTAGGGTTATAGAGAGAAGGAAGTGAAGAAAAGTGATGAAAGGTAAAAAGAATGAGACTAAAAATCTCAAAATTGGACTTATATTAATTAGCACAAAGTCTACGTAGGTAACGCCAAAATTGGCTTTCGAGGCATGTAGATCTTTATGTCTTGTACGCATGGTCGTTCATTTGGGGCCAATCGAGTATCGTGTGAGGAGTGATGATTAAAATGGCAACACAATGACGATGTAAGTAAACATTACGATCGAGTTTCACTATAAAATTTTCGTACGAACTCTGAATTCGCTTTCGTTTTTCGCCTAGTTCAAGCTATGATTGGCACCTTACTCCCCATGAGGTCTCCATAGCATCCAAGATCACACCATTATTCTCTGACAGGTCCGATTAGTCCCACTTGTTATTCCTGATCAAACTCAAACTAGCAAATCGGTCTACCACTATCATACTGAAATTGGAATAGTTGAGAGAGAGTAGGACTAATTTTAACTCCTTTAATAATGAGACTCCTAGAATGAGACCCCACAAGTAGAGAAGACAAGACCTTATTAGCATAAAAACGAAAGTAATTGGGAAAAAATTATGTCCTTGAGTGATCGCCCATTGATTAAGGTCCAATTAAGCATATCTTGTCTTGAAAGTGAAACAATTCCCATCAAATGATTAAATGGTCCTATTAATGCAGGCTCACAAACGAGTCATGATTGTTCAATGCAATCTCAATAAGCAATCAATTCCATCAATTAATCCCCTTTTTTGCAGTTTAAAAACCTGAAATTCAGATGAGATTAGATGAGAATTAAACGCCTCCCTCATACACTCAGATATACAAACAAACCTAATATGCCCATGCTTAATCCAATGGCGTCCGAAGAAGAAGAAGAATCACTATTCCGCTACTATCCCTACACTGTCCAAAGCCAATCCCCTATTTCCCATGCAGCCAGCTACCAAATGACATATAACAACCCAAACTACAACAATGACACTAGCATGGTGGTTCTGTCGCACGACTCATCTCGCAGATCCAACATGTCGTTCACCAATGCAAACGACAAGAAAGGCGGAGGAGAAACCACAGTGTTGAAGTTGGAGAAGGGTGAATATGGTCGGGCAATTTCGGAAAGTGAAAAGAACGGGGAGTTTGATGATGAAGATTTTGGTGATGATGATTATGAGGGAGAGCTTTGGAAGTACTTGTCATTTAGTTACTCGAATTCGGTTTGGTGGATTTTGTTCCAATTCGGATGGCGATTGTTGTTTAGTTTTGCTATTGCATTGATGGTCTTCTACGTGGTTGCCAACCCACCTGGTCCACGAGTCTCAGTTAAGGTATTCATTTATTTTACTGTTTCGCTCTTCTGAATAGGCAAAATATTATTTTTATCGCTCCTAAATCTAATTCATGGATCCGCCCCGCTCAACAACCATACCATTTATTATTTTGAAGGTCCCATAAATTTAATCGTTGTTTATAATGATGGCAGGTGGCCCGTATTCGAGAATTTAAATTAGGGGAAGGAGTGGATGCATTTGGTGTTCCAACAAAAGTTCTGAACTGCAATGTGACAATGGAATTAATCATAGATAACAGATCTAAGCTCTTTGATCTTCACATTCATCCGCCTGTGGTAGCAATTTTGTTTGGCCATGTCCCTTTTACAACCTCACATGTAAGCAACAACTATTTCTTCTCCTTTTTCACTTTTAAGTTTCAGGCAATATTTCTGCTGACTTAATTTTTCCAATATACGTTCATCCAAAAAGATATTTGTTTTCATCAAAATATTCTAGTACATTTTAACACCAATGATGAATATCTTTTGACAATTTATAAAATAAAGTGCAACAATGACAAACATAGCATATTCATAATTCTAGCTAGTATATATATAAAAGCATTTGAGTTATGCAATTGTACTGATATTCTAAATGTACAAACTTCTGCTAGACCAGTTTTTGTAATTGAAACACCTTATATTATTACACAATTGATCAGAGGAGAATTAAATTATTAACTTATAAATCCAAGTTAATTTAATGGAGATTGGCTGAGAATCATCATGCATGAACAATAAGGATCGTTCTTACTCTGAAGGCACGGGGATTTTGGATTCTGTCAAGTCACTATTGCACTTATGGTATTAAAAATTTATAGTTTAAAAAGCAAAACTTTTCTACTATTTTTATTTTTTCAAACGACACTCCTTATACTATACTCCCTCCGTCCGCTCAAACCAGCCTCATTTTACCATTTTGGGCGTCCGCTCAACCCAGCCCCATTTCCAAAAATGGAAATTTTTTATTACTTTTAAATCAAACACTCCTACCCCACTTGTACTATATATCAATAAAATACAACAATTCAACCCCACTTATCCTACTTTACTTTCCATTAATTACTCCACTATACCCCACTTGTACTATATACCAATAAACTACTACTCTCCTTAAATACTGTGCCAGAGTCAAAATGGGGCTAGTTTGAGCGGACGGAGGGAGTATATAGCTAGTTTCCACTTACAATGAGAGGTAAAAATGATAACCAGAAGTAGGCGTGCCAGCCTGCAAATATGTCAATGCTTTACCGGAGATGGAAGAATAACTGATCTGAATAAGAAGACTGAACGGATATATAGATTGTGCACAATATATACCTGGTAAGTTTATAAGCAAGAAGAGGACAACAAAGAGCCACATGTACCAGCTGTGAAAGATTATAGTCAGTCAGGATCACAATTCACAAACACAAATGTCATCAGCAAACTCTTCCCTCTTTCTTTCTTCTAGTAGCACTATATACTACTCCCTCCGTCCAAGGAGAAGTTTCCCATTGTGTTTTTGGTCAACAAAATAAGAAAAACTAGTATTATATTGTAAGTGGAGTAGTTGTAGTACTTTTTTATGTGTTGTAATTAAATGAGTGGATAAAGATTGGGGACCAATACATGTCCAAAAAAGGAAATGTGAAGCTTTGTATTGGACTACGAAAAAGTAAAGTGGGAAACTATTGACTGGATGGAGGGAGTACATATAGTATATATAAATATAGATATTTGTTCACTTTAACTTTCACCTTATTCCTACGATTTCCTTGCAACCGCGTTCAAATGTCCGTAGAACGTACCCGTTAAAATTGAACTTGGGAAATCTTGGACAGTGTCTCTGCATCAATAAAATGGTCGAAATGTTATACAAATGTAATAATTAAGGACTATTTCGTGACTTTTTGCTAATAGAACTTTTAAGGTTAAAAAATCTAATTAATTAACACTAGTAATGTGATATTAAGTATAATTAATAATGTATATATGCATAATATACAGTGTATAAAAAACCAAACCGGAGAGAACCCCGGACGTGTAAAATATACTGGTTTGAAGGGTTCAATCGGTCAAACCGCCAATTATCCCGATATACCATCATACATATATAAAAAATATATTATAATATATGACATATTGAATAATACAAATAGTATATATAAGAATTTAATTCTCCAATACGAACCTTTTATTAATAATAATTGAGATTTTAAAACATAAATTATTTCTTTATTTGGATTATGAATTTTGTAGGGACACATCAAATAAGTTAGAAATTGGAACTGAGGTAGTATAATGTATAATGTTTTTACCCAGATGGGCCAAACTGTAATATGTAACTCAAAACTTAATAACTCAAATTATGTTGTAAAATTAATTTATAATTTTTCTTAATTTCTCCATTTAAGAAAATAGAATACCTACAATTATATAGAAGGAAAAGCTTACAAGTATAAATTCTGCACGCAGTGTTAAGTAGTCTGCCTGGGTCACAGAGTTATAAAATTGTTTGAAGAATGCTACCTGGATGAAACAAACATTAAATGTGTTATGTTCGAAGACAGTTATACTGAACCAACGGTTGTCGGCTCAAGGGATAGCAATGTCATAATCTACATTCATTCATCGCGGGTGGAAAAACACAGAAGTGACTACTAAGTACCATCCAACTGATTACACGAAACTTTATCCAGTAATGCCACCACTGACGATGGTGGTAACCAGTGGCGAAGCCAGGAGTAAAATTCACTGTGGTCCAAACAGGAGCGAACGTAAATTTTTTGTTTAGCAATAGCAAAATGTCATAAAGTCAATAATATTATTTTACATTAAAAAATAAAATTTTTGATTTAAATGACTATGTATGTCTTAAATATTATTATTTATAAAATGTAAAATTGAAACTATAATGTTCTAATTAATTAGATAAATTTGTGGTGTTGTATCTCATCTAGTTTTATTACTCTTTGTTTACGCTTCAGCCGAATCTATTATTTTTAAGTTCAAAATGCATAATGTTGAATACAATAAATTAGTTATAGAAAAGTATATGTATCCCTACTTAAGCTAGTAATTATAGTTTAAGAAAATAAATTGCATATGTGAACAAAGAAAAATATATTAATGTATAAAATGAGTATGAAAATGTATTAGAAGAAAAATATCTTATCACTGGAGTAGTAAAATATGGATTTATAGTCATCTACAAATATACATAATACTACATAATTTATGTTAATTTAGAATGAAGACATTGAAAAGTATATCGTAGAAGTTAAAGCAAATATAAGCAGGAGAAATGAAAATGTTAAAAAAAGTTGTGAGGAGGAAGGTTCGATCCTGCATCATAGCAGAAATGATGAACCTTAGGCAAGGCAATGTTGCCACTGGGCCACAAAACTAACTATTTTTAAGAGTAATACTTATAATAATTGATATCTTCATTAATAAAAATATTTTTAAATAAATATTATTTTTTTCAGGGGGGTCCAGTGCCCCCACTGGACCTCCCCTGGCTCCGCCAATGGTGGTAACCTGCATATATATACATGAAAATCAAGTTTTAAAACTTAAATTCTGGAGGCGAACACACACACACACACACATTTGGATGCTGAAAATTATTTAAAGCAAAACATGGCTTATAAACTGAAGTCTTCTTACATTTAGCTTGCATTGAAGTCTCCCAGAGTCTCCACTGACGTATCTATAAAGAATATATGCACGCATGATATTTATAACTTATAAGTTCAAACCAACTAAGCAATTATAAATTATCTGAAAATTCAAATCATACTAGCTAGCTAGCTAGGTCACCTTTAATCCTCCAAGAATCATAGTTAAGGCACAGAATACTACATAAACCATAGCCAAGAAGAAAATGAATATGTGCAGCTCATGCAAAGTTTCTGTAGAGAGAAACGGGACGTTTCCCTGCACCCAAAACAATCAGTGAATGCACGCAAATTATGATTTGTGGAAAAAACTCCTATATATTTTAAATGAAGCATATAATAAAAGTATTATACTAGAGCACTGCCGTACAAAATAATCCTTCATAAAATCAAAATCACAATAAATGAACACACTCACAAAGAATTAGGTCTAAAAAGTGAACAGTTATTTACGACCAGTTCCTTATTAACAGGATTAAAATGTAATTTTAAAATGAGAAACTTGTGGGATAGTCCACTATATGTGGTCTTTTCGAAAAGTCCATTTAAAAACATCATCTATTTACAATATAACATCACATATTTTAACATAAACATCAATTACTTAAAACAAACATCAACTATTTACAATAAACATCAACTATTTTTCAATAAACATACTATTTGCAATACATCAACGGTTTACCATAAAACATCGACTATTTACATTAAACATCAAGTGTATTGTTATGAAATAATCGACTATTTTACTTTACACATCAACTATTTTATCAGTAACATCAACTATTTATAAATTATCAACTATTCAACCATAAACATCAAATATTTTATAATAAACACCACCTATTTTAACATTAACATCAACAATATTGAGTGGACTTTCCAAAAATACCAATTTTAGGTGGACTTTCCCAACAATTAGTATTTTAAAATATTATTTTATTTATTTTCAATCCTCAAAGCTTTCAGTTCATCATAATTACAAACCTACACCATTAATATTTTCTCTCTATCATCTCCCACCCCCTACTTATATTCGAGAAATTTTTGGGAGAGTCCATCAAAAGTGGACTTTTTGAAAAGTCTAACTAAAAACATCATGTATTTATAATATAACATTACGCGTTTTAACATTAATATTAAGTATTTACAACAAATATTTACTATTTACAACAATCACCAACTATTTACAACATACATTAACTATATTTTTCAATAAACATCAATGGTTTGCCATAAAACATCGACTATTTACATTACACATCAACTATTTTGTCATGAAGTAATCGACTATTTACATTACACATCAACTATTTTACCATTAACATCAACTATTTATAAGTTATTAACTATTCTAACATTAACATCAAATGTTTTACAATATACATCACCTATTTTATCATTAATATCAACAATATTGAGTGAATTTTTCTAAAAGTCCACTTATAGGTGGACTTTCTCAACAATTAGTACTTATCTTAACCAATATAAATTTGTTTTCTTAAACAAAGCTTTTCTTAGCTTTAATTGTAGAGCTTTCATGGAAGCTCCGTGGAGCTTCTGAGGTGGAAGCTCCTGATCTAAGCTTCCATGCATGTAGGTGTGAAGTTATAAAATGAATAGATAACATCTATTACCTAGGAACAATGGCCCTCAACTTGTCGGCCAAAAGCCTCCCTCCGTGATGAGCAACTTCCGGCTTGCATGGAAGCATGATATTGGCAACATTTTCAGGAAGGCAAATATGGATGATCAAACTTTGAAAGACCGACAACAACAACGAGAGGAAGCCCAAAAGCATAAGCTCTGCGTTTAGATATGGTACTTTAACGTCGATGTCGTCATATATAATCATAAAATGTAACAAATCTTCCACTATAGACCATTCGTACAACTTGACTATTAATTACAAACCCTACCATGCATGTTTCAAGTGCAAGTTATTTTAAATAAAAAAGAAAAGGTATGATCAATTTACAATTGTTTAAGCTGATCAACCTGATAACCTCAAGTCCTCAACAGTGTGAGTTGTGATTAATGGGACTTAGTTAAGACCAAAGGCTTAACTTATCCTTTTCATTTCTCCACTTTTTGTTTAGGTATATAGCTAGAGATAACTTTAAATGGTCTCCATATAAATAAGCGACCTTGCAAGAAAAGGTCAATTTATTTTCTTTTCTTTTTTTAGTTGTGAATATATAGTGTTGTTTAGTGTTGTTACGCGAGTCGAGAATTACTGAGGGCTCGGCCCGGTTCGCTCGATAAGGCAAACGAGCCGAGCTCGAGCCTCATAATATGCTCGTTAGTTTAACGAGCCGAGCTCGGATCGATCGACTCGATAAAGCTCGGCCTTATTATATTGAAAAAACTCGTTAAGACTCGGAAAAAAAACTCGTTAAGGCTCGAAAAAAACTCGTTAAGGCTCAAAAAAAATCTCGTTAAGGCTCATTAATTTTTAAGCTTGAGCCGAACTCGAGCTCGTTAAAATATACTCGAGCTCGAGCTCAATTTATAGCTCATTTTTGTAAACGAACCGAGCTCGAACTCGAGCCGAGTATCAAAATACTTGGCTCGACTCGGCTCGTTATTGTTAAAAGAGTCAATTCGATGTTTGCATAGCGTATTGGGCCTTAGATTTAGTTGTTTTGAAAGTATTTATGAGACGTTTTGTTTTGAGAAATAATCTATTTACCGTAAATAATTACAAACTATCAACTAAATATTAATATACACACCTTCCTTCACGGTTTGCATCAATAGCACATCCTGATTCATGCGCTTAAAGTACTGGATTACACGCACAAGTAAACAGAAATATTAGGCATTAATAGGATGCATATATATATAGTAACTTATTAATATATATTGTCAATGCCGACTTATAAAGTCCTAGAACAAGACTCTAAAAAAGAGAGGACAATTGATTAGGTAACCATTATATTCTATTATTTTTAACTCAGAATTTCAAAATTAGACTGAATAAATCTAAAATAAAGTATAAATTTAAACTGACCAACTCTAAACTGAATAGATCTAAACTTAAGTTGAAAATAACAAAGTTTTAATCCGTTTGCGTACCTTTTCAAGTTGAGCAAGGGTCCACTTAGCAACAACAGAGATGAAAACAAAGAGGAAACAAACTAGAGCAACCACCCAGGTTGTGGTGTACTCAAACGACCGCCCTTCCTCTACTCCCATCTTTAGCTTACTTCCTCCTCCGATGGAGCTTATTTAGGGTTGCTTCACAAATCACAATACAACAATTTCAGATAATAATCTAATATAATGTCAATAATAATAATAATAATAATATAAACTAATGTACAGAAGCTAAGTGTTGGTATATTATTATAATAATGTAGAAATGCACACAATGAACTTTAAGTAGTCAATCGAAATAGGAATGAGAATGGCGAGAACACTAAGCAAAGAATAATATACAATAGATGTACACTGTAGTGCACTCAAGAAAAGAACATTACAATGTTGCACGTTCAAGGTTTTAAGCCATATTTCCGTTTATAATTCCATCTTATCTAAAAAGCTCGAACTTATAAAAAATTGTAAAATTCAGTCATTTATATTAATTGTGCAATACTTATCTTTTCTCTTTCACCATTTTAATTTGCTCCCATGAAAGTTATAAGATGGTCCATAATAGAGCAAAGAGTTAATTGAAAGTGATTCTGTTATTTTCAACTTAAGTTCAGATCCATTGAGTTCGGTTCAAATTCATTCAAATTTGGTTAATTCAAATTTGTACTTCACTTCAGATCAGTTCAGTTCAGTTCAGTTAAATTCCGAAATCATCAGCTGAAAAGAACAGAGCCTTATATATATTTTGGATTCGAATCTTGAGAGTCACACGTTTAGATGTATATTAATATTTCGTTAATAGTTTGTAATGGTTTGTCGAATAAAAAAAAATTACTCCTTTATATTTACGTTTTCGGTTTTCACAGACATGGCTTCGAGTTTTGGCTTTCAATTTGTTTCCAATCCACTCTTTTTGTCAATTTCCTCCCTTGAGTTCCAGACTCTCCAGTAAATTAGAGAGAATTCCATTTATAGCAATAATAATAATAAAGTAATTTATTGGTTTAGTTTCAAGATTTCCCTAAAGAAGATTACATATAAGTATAACTGATAATCTAATTCAAAACATTAATAGTACTGATATGAGCAAGAAAGAAACAAAATGTGCTGAGTTCCCTTCTCCCCAACAGCCCCCACCCAACCCTCCTCCTTTATCTACCCCATCCAATTTCACTAACTCCACAATACAAACCATTATCAAAATACTCCCTCCTTCCTTTAGTGAGCAAGCTATGCAAAGAACACGTCGTCAAACACGAGAGTTGGAGGCCCTTGAAGAGAGAAACAGACAGAAAATCCTTGAAGCACAAAAATCCAAATCCACACAAACAAACTCCTGTGGCCTTGCTCCACTCCCACACCCAGCCAAAGAGACACAAACCTTCAAAGATGCTCTAACCACTGGTATGGATGCCCTACCAATTGATATCTCTGTTGAGGAAGATGATGATCTCATCATGGAGCCTGCAGAAGTGGACGAAACACAAGATCAAAGCCAGGAAGAAACACAAACTGAAAACAAAAAAATCAGCTTCTCCTCTATGGAGCTGAGTGAACTATATAAGCCGTGGAAGAAGGCACTGATCATACAAACGGTGGGTTTTACAAAATCCATTCCCAACATTGAAAAACATTTACAAGGTTTGTGGAAGTTAGTTATCCTATAACTTCCATGGACCTAGGTAAAGGGTGCTATATTGTCAAAACTTCTTGCTCAGAAGACTATACGGTAGCAATTGCTGAAGGACCATGGTTCCTTTTCAATTATTACCTGGCTATACAACAATGGAAACCAGATTTCGAACCATCTACAGGTGGTTTCAAAAATATGGCGGTTTGAGTGCAACTCCCTGAACTCCCAGTTGAATACTACGACAATCTTGCGCTAATTAAAATTGCCAAGGGCATTGGAAAACCGATCAAGGTTGACTGGCACACTACTCAGACTAAAAGAGGGCGTTTTGCTCGCATATGTGTTGAAATAGACACATCAAAACCATTACCTAAGTCTCTACATATTGGCAACAGGATTCAATTACTTAACTATGAGTTAAGTTCTGAATTTTGTTATAAATGTGGAACAATAGGTCACTTAAAATTGGTGTGCCCAAAATTAAACAAGGAGACAACTGCTAGCCCCAATTCCAACAGCATCAAAACCACAAATGGTGATTCTTCAAACCAGAAACAGACTCGAGCCTCTCTTGATGATTGGCATATCATAAAAAGGAAAAATGGTGCAAACAAATCACACTCCAAAGCACAAAGTTCCAGGAAAATTAAAACTTCCCATACTGTGGGAAACACACACGAGTCTGAACCTCAGACTGACAAAACTGGCGGCCCAATCCCAAGGAAAGACAGCCAGACAAAAGCTGATAACATAACACCCACAGATTCCAGTCTCCAAAAAACTTCAAATTCAACGAGGTTGGAAAAAACACAAACAGGTAGCTTCCTACAGAAACATGGAGCTAGGAACACGGCTAATACCAATCATTCCTTCCAAAACTCTGAAATTACACAGGTTTCCATAGAAGAAACCGAAGAGACTGCTAACACACTTGCAGAAGGAATGATGGAAAAGCAAGGTGTTCCACTGGCCACACAAACACCCAAGAAAAACACAGACGGTTACACTTCCATATCCACAATTATTACCTTATGCCCGGACTTAAACAAAGAAAATCATACTAACACTAATCTCTCACAAAAGGAAAAAAATGGCAAACAACCAAGATCAACAAATGCAGGAAGTACTAACCTCAAGCTCACCACAATCGCCGGTGGTCTCGCCATACACGGTGCTACCTCCTGCTCAGACAAAGACGCCAACCACGTCGGAGTTCATCAATGCAGCAATTCAGAATTTCGCAAGCACGGGAGAAACGAGCTTCAACCCGATAACAATCACATCCTCCCCAACGACTTTGCCGGAGGTGAACCAAGTGCTAAACTCACAAGAGCCCCTGACTCAAGACCAATTGTTGGCAATGCTAAACTTGCAGAGAAGCTTCCAACTCCCGGCGATATATCAACGGGCGACTCCATCCCCGATGGAATTGGTGGGTACACCGGTGGCCTTCCTGCAACATTTCAACCGGCCGCCGCAATTTCAAAGGGCAATAAGGCAGACGAACTTCCCTCTGCCCCCTCCACCACTCTCTCCCTTGCAATTCCAACCACCTCCACTACTTTCAGCCCAGACTTCGGAGGTGCAAACACAGGCTACACAGACGGCGACGGCGGGGAGTTCGCTGATTTTGCTACCCCTCTTTCCGGAGAAACCGACCTCGATTTCTCCCCTACCGGGACAGGATGGGAGGAGCCGTTCGATTGGGATGCCGCCGAGGACG
>JAYMSL010002470.1:0-14244 GCA_036897195.1 Plantago coronopus | reverse complement strand
ATGGTGAAGTTGCAGAAAATGATCAGGTGGATGCAGGATTTATTCCAGTTAACTCTAGGAATAGGAGGAGAAGGGCTACCAGAGATGTTCATGGGAGACCATTACAAAGAAGATATGTGCAGAATAGAGTCATAGAAGATGGAAGGCCAACACAGAATGACAATTTGGATGAAAGAGAGGGGCATGAATCAGACACTGAAATAGTTTATGCAGACCCTGCTCCTCTGCAGAACTCATTTGGGGTGCTAGAGGACGTTGTTGCTACAGAATCTGCTGATCCTCTAGGATACAGTGGTGACAGGCCTATCTCAGGCATACCTAATGCTCCAAGTCCTAACTCATCCTTTGTTCCATTAAGCTCTGATTCTCAAGGTGTGTTGCAGGATGTTACCTCTAACATTCATTGTCCAAATCCTCATGAAATGGAAGCCAATAATGGAGGTGAAAATGATGAAGAGGAAAATGAAGATGACCATGAATATACTATGCAAGAGACTGATGAAAGGGAAGGCATTGAACCTTCAGAGTTCTTTATAGCTTCTTTTAACACTGGCACTGATACTAACATACCTGAACCAAACTTATTGCAGGAACAAAGAAGAAGATCCTTGGATAACTCTCAGACTCGCTATGTTACTATAAGAACCTCTGGAGTGAATAACAATGGTTTGTCTAATGGTATGCCTAGGAACCCTACTGGCAGAGGTTTTCTAACCTCTAATACGGTGAATAGGAGGGGTAGGCCTCCTTTGACTCCTTTTGTAAATAGAAGAGCTGGAAGGAACTCTAATATTGCTAGTGGCACCCCACCCCAGTCCCATTTTCAATGATTTACAAACTGTGGAATGTTAGAGGATTAGGCAACAAAGAAACTCAACAAATGCTAAAATATCTTTAAAAAGTGGAAAAATTTGAAGTGTTAGCTGTTTTGGAACCTTTTGTTCAGCTAGATAGTCATTATTATTGTAGATACTTAGGCTTTAATAGTGTGCATGCTAATTGCTCTAATAAGATATGGATATTTAGTAATCTAGGAATAAATGTCACTGTCATTGATGATCATGAACAAGTTTTAACTTGTGATATTTCTGCTGCTTTTCTGCCATGTACTGTTAGAATATCTGTGATATATGCTAAATGTACCAAAAGAGGGAGAGAACCATTATGGGATTATATTAGAAGCTCTTCTGCTGTGAGTATGCCTTGGATAGTAGGGGGGGATTTCAACACCATTACTAGTTCTGAAGAGAGAGTAGGAGGCAGTGCTCCTAACATAGACTGTATGGCTGACTTTGCTAATTGCATAATTGACTCTGGGTTGATTGATATAGGGTTCTCTGGGCCACTCTCTACTTGGGAGCGGCCTGATGGTTCAATTTCTCAAAGGTTGGATAGAATTCTTTTGAATCATGAGTGGCTGGCTGTTTTTGCTGTGAATTCCATTTGTCATGGAGTCTATAGTATATCTGATCATAGACCTTTATTGCTAACTGCCACCAATGCTTCTAATCAGGTCAGAGGTCCCTTTAGATTTCTCAACTGTTGGTCTAAGCATAAGGATTTCTTAACTGATGTGAAATCTAATTGGGACATGCCTGCTAGAATGCATGGTTTGAAAAGAATTTCTGAGAAGCTGCACAGATTGAAGCAATACTTAATTTGGTGGAATAAACACAAATTTGGTAATATTTTTCAGAACATCAAGAAGCTTGAAGCTCAAGTAGCTAATGCTGAAACTGTTGCTCTCTCTGATCCTTCTGATTTGAACAAGGATGTGCTTAACTGTCTCAAAAACCAATTTTCTGAAGCTCTTAATATTGAAGAAAATTTTTGGCAACAAAAAGCTTCCCTTGATTGGAGAGTCCATGGTGAGAGAAACACCAAACTTTTTCATAATGCTGTTAGAAGTAAGAAAGCTAGAATGTATATCTCAGGCATCACTGTTAATGATAATCAGATGGTCAATCAAGATCAGATTAAGGCCTCTGCAGTTGAGTATTTCACATCTATGTATGCTCCTGTTTCTGCTCATGTTCTTCCTACTTCTCTAGGGCCTATTCAGAACATTCCTCATTTGGTTACTGATGACCAAAATGCTCTTCTATGTGGCAAACCTTCCATAGATGAAATAAAAAAGGTGGTTTTCTCTTTAAAATCTGATTCTGCTGCAGGTCTGGATGGCTTCTCTGGGCATTTTTTTCAAACCTGCTGGACTATTATTCAAGATGATATAGTGGCAGCAGTGTTGGATTTTTTTGAGGGTGCTTTGATCCCTAAAAAGTTCACTCACACCTTTCTTGCTTTGATCCCCAAAAAGCAATCTCCTGAACAGTGGTCTGAGTATAGACCAATCAGTTTGTGTAGCAATATGCAAAAAATTTTATCCAAGTTGCTGAATGATAGATTAGCAGGGATCTTGCCTTCATTGATTTCTGAAAATCAATCTGGATTTCTTAAGACTAGAGCCATAACTGAAAACATTCTGCTAACTCAAGAACTTGCTCTCTCTATTGATCACAAAGTTAGAGGCTCTAACCTGATTTTGAAATTGGATTTAATGAAAGCTTATGATAGAGTGAATTGGGAATTTCTTTTCTTAGTTCTTTCTACTCTAGGTTTTTCTCAGGAGTGGATGTCTTTTGTGCAAATAATTGTTACTACCTCTTACTATAGTGTCTTAGTGAATGGTGAATCTTGTGGTTTTATCACAGCTGCTCAAGGTCTTAGGCAAGGAGACCCCCTCTCTCCAGCCTTGTTTATACTCATGAATGAATTTCTGTCTAGGGGTCTCAATGCCTTGTTTGCTACCAATAGCTCTTTACAGTACCATGTTCCTAGAAGCATATCTGTCTCTCACTTGGCCTTTGCTGATGATTGCATTATTTTTTGTAATGGGCATAGGGAGAACATCATTAAACTCCAAGGATTTCTTGCTTTGTATGAAACATGGTCTAATCAGAAAATCAATTATCACAAGAGTGGTTTTGTAGCAGGGAAAAGAGCTAACAGCACTGAGATTGCTAATCTGCTAGGTATGCCTAACATGTCATTCCCCTTTACCTATCTAGGTGCCCCTATTTCTAAAGGGAAAAAGAAAAAAATGGCTTTTGAACCTGTATTGCACAAGATTAGAACTAGGCTTGCTGGTTGGGACCAAAAAATCATGTCTCAAGGTAGTAAAATAGCTATCATCAAAAGTGTTCTATTGGCTATGCCTATCTTTGTGTTGCAGGTACTCTCACCACCAGTGGCTGTTTTACAAGAGATTGATAAGCTTATGGCTAGATTCCTGTGGGGCTCAACTGATATGAACAAAAGAACTCATTGGGTCAAATGGCAGTCTTTGTGCTATCCAGTGGAAGAAGGAGGCATTGGGATCTTCAAGCTATCTGATATGTGCACTGCCTTTACATACAAACTGTGGTTCAAATTCAGGGAACAAAATTCCCTTTGGGCTAAGTTCATGTCTGTCAGATACATCAGGAATGGAAGCACATCCCAAGTAATTGTCAAACCAACTGACTCCCTCACTTGGAAAAGAATCAGTGCAGTATCAGCTGAAGCCAACAAGCAAATTATCTGGAAACCTGGTGTTGGAAGGGTCTCCTTCTGGCGAGATACCTGGGTCATGCCTCTCAATCAACCATTGGCTGAGATTGTTACTCCCTCTGAAGCTGATTCATGCATTTCAGATTGGTGGACTTTTAATGGAAATTGGGACTGGAACAAGCTTAGAGAGGTCTTACCTCTCCACTTAGCAGGCATGATTTTCTCTATGCCTACCGGGCATAATTCTTCTGCTATACCTCTGTGGAAAAGCTCCAAAGATGGTCAATTTTCTACTCTATCTGTTAGAGAAAGCATTAGAGCTAAGAATCCTGTGAATTTTGTGTATCAAGCTCTTTGGCATCATCACTTATACCCTACTACCTCTTTTTTTGTGTGGAAAGTGCTGAGAAATTGCATTCCTGTGGATTCTGTTATGCAACATAGAGGTCTTGTTATGGTCTCTAAATGTCAATGCTGTGACAATATTGAAACTGTCAAACATGTCTTAATGTATAATAGTGAGGTCAATAAAGTGTGGAGATGGTTTGGTCAGATTTTCAGTGTTCCTGTGGTTAATGGTCAAAATCCTTTAAATAGGCTGCTTTCTTGGCTGAACTCCACAGATTTTGTGAAACCTGGGCATGTTAGAGCTCTAATTCCTGTTGTGATTATGTGGTTTTGCTGGCGTGCTAGATGTGAAGCTAAATATGATAATGTTCCTATCAAATCTGGTAGTATAATTGTGAGAGTTCTGAATTATGTGAAATCTGGTCATTATGCTACTCCTATGACCCATCATCAATGGAAAGGAGATCTGAGTGTGGCTAGACTGTGGGACATTTGCATTTCTTACCCTCCAGTTAAGCCACTTATACTAGTGCAATGGATCAAACCAACAGTAGGATGGATGAAGTTGAATACTGATGCCTCTTATGTTGGTAGCACTGGTATGGCTGGATTAGCAGGTGTTGTTAGAAATGCGGATGGTAGATTTGAGTGTGCTTATCAAAATTATGTGCAAACTGACTGTGTGTTTCAAGCTGAACTTCAAGCGCTGATTATTGGATTGCAATGTTGTGGGCAAAAAGGTTATACTCATGTGATAGCTGAATCAGATAATGAATCAGTGGTCAAATTATTGCAAAATGAAAGTTCACAGGTCAAATGGAAATGGTGGTACATGATTCATCAGGTTCAAATGCTGAGAGCACATATGGAGATCAAATTCCAGCACATATACAGAGAAGGAAATGGAGTAGCAGATGTGCTTGCAATGGAAGCATGTAATAATGTGTACAGGCAAATCAGGTACCCAAATTTGACTCAATGCTCTAGAAAGGTTAAGAAAGTGCTCTACTCTGATATTTCTGGATTCCCTTACTTAAGAATTCCAACATGAATGTGAACTCTAACCATGGCACCAAGAAGGAAGTTCTTTGTTATATGCTGTCTCTGCAGGTCACATGCAATTGGAATGGCAAGAGTATGCTACATATGATAGAAAAGTATCAAAAGGGGGTTAAAAGGGAGGCTGGAGGAGTTGAAAAAAGATTGGAAAAAAAAAAAAAGTTATGATCGAAATAGAAAGAACCAAAAGAGGATAAAAAAAAAAAAAAATGCAAGACATTACAAAATTAAAAGGAGGCAGGCAATGTATATATCCTCTATGGGGGGTGGTTCCCTCTTTCTCTCTGTTCTAAAGCATACTTTGGCAGTTGTTTCTTCAGATCTCTGAAGGAGCCACAGCATGTACCTCTAGCAACTCCAACATGTTCATCTCTTTGTGTGTATATTGTAGTCTCTCAGGTTGAAATTAGCTATATTAGTGGTATCTGGCTAATTAGCTTGCTATGTATAGATTGTGTAGTTTTTATTTTGGTTTATGGGAGCATAAGGTGGGAAGGAGTTGAAAAATGGAAGAAAGGAGGTGAACAAAAAAGCAAAAGAAGCACAAAAACAGAACAAAGTGCTCAAACTCCTCAAAACAAAATGAAAAAAACAAAAGAAAAAAGAGGAGACAGTCTTGTTAAAAAGGAAGAAGACAAGAAGGCTTTGATCTATCTGGTTGCTAAATGTTTATCTTTTAGAACTTGCAACAGAAGTGGAATTTCTGTGGATTGGAAACAATGTGTTAGATGCATGAGAATTTGTCTTTATTATTGTTGCACCAGGTCTGAGCCCTATAAGTGGAGTACAAGGAAGGAAGATGGAGTTGAAAAATGGAAGAAGGGAAAGAAAAAATATAGAGACTGCACTAAAACAGAACAGAGTGCACAAGCTCCCAGATACACTTAGAAAAATATTGAAAAATCTGGTAAAAAAAGAGCTAGACTTGTTAAAAAGGAGGAAGACAAGTTGATATTCATGTTTACTTTAATTGTCAGATCACAAATTGTTGATTGTAGCTGCAATTGGAAGGATTATTGCTATCACTCTCTTGCTGTTTCAGTCTTTGCTAGGGTTTATGGTTGGGGATTGGCATGTCTGAGTCAGCTAGGGATTCAAGTGTTGGAGGTCATTTGGTTCCTAGCCCCCCATTTGGATTGCATTCATATAATTCTGTTTGGGAGGGGTGGGTAGTGTTTCTTTATTTCATCAAGAGAAGATTCCTCCTCTTCTCTCTTTTGTGCACTGTTAATATGATTCCCACACACTTGCACCATCTTTTGAGTCTGCATGGTATCATTTGTAGAGTAACTGAATTTGACTGCTAGTATATTGGGAACAACATGTGTGATGGATGTATTGACTTTTGTTTTGCATCCTATGTTACTAAATAGGACTAGAATAGGTTACTTGTGCAGTCTCTTAACTGGTTACAAGGTGAATTTGCTGTGTGAGATATTCAGAATTTGTATAGTTAGAAGCAGGTGGAATTACAAGTGTCAGATCAATTTCAAACAGGAAGTACAACTGGAAAATACACAGGCTATGACTGATTCCTGGTGGAGTGCGAAAAAGGCTATGAACTTATGGCAGGTCAGCAAGCTACAAAGAGAGTACTTGAAGAAGGATTTCTCCTGTTGGTGGTGTAAAAAGTCTACATTGCATCGGCAAACTTTTCCCACTGTTCACTTGGAGTTAACTGCTAGTGAGAGGCATGACAGACCAAGCAAGGATAGATCACAAGTTCAGTCCCGTATGGGCACTACTAGGAAGCTTTTATATCCGTTATGTATCATTACTGAAATGGTCTCTTACTTGCATTTTGAGCCCATGAAGGCAATCTTGTACTGGGGGTCTCATAAACCTCCGTGAATACTTCTTATTTTGAGCTATAATAAATCCGGGCCTGGCCCGTAGTTAAAAAAAAAAAAAAAAAAAACAAGAAACCAACAAGAGCACAAGGTCGGAAATAATGAAAGAAATAACATTCTATCAAGAACAACGGTGCATTCAACAACTAGCCAACGAGCTTGATCATAATTTGCAACCCAATCGTGAATAGGTGTGGCTCTAGCATGTATCAAAATAACATGTCCGACTCAATTAAAGTACTATCAAACTTAAACTCTCATGATACTAGGACACGTCAAGTAAAATGTAATTTTATATGCATGCCTTCAATATATTTTACATATATTAATTCATGACAAATCTGAAAATGCATAAACTAAACTTCAACGTAAATATGGCGCCAGGATTTGTTTATATGTTTAAAAAAACATGAGTACTCGATTGTATAAAGTGCATACATCACCTTAGCGGATGGAATGTAATCTACGATGTAAAATATACGGATTAGATCACACTAAATGTACATTTTACGTATCTTCTCGTAATATTATAAAATGAAAAGCTTGCTCCATGTGCACCTCTTATATTTAAATTACCACGAACCAAATCTTCCAAAAAAGCAAAAAGGACATAGATAACTTCAACATTTTAATTACACTGCATTTAGTTAAAAACGTATTTGCAAAATATAAAAGTAAATACGTCTATTTCCTTTTCTTTTGTTTTAAAATAACAGGTCTAATTCAATTCCCGTGATGTAATTAGATTTTCATGATACCATAGCAAAAATTACACATATAACTTTAACATAGTAATTATACTACACGTGATTAAAGTACCCGTATTTACAAATATGAAAACAAATACAACGTCTACTTTTTATACTTTTTATTTATTTTTCAAAATTACTAGTCCAAATCAATTAACGTACCGTACATTAATTCTCATAATACTATAGCAAAAAGTATTGGGATAACTATAACATAGTAATTACATTACACGTGATTAAAGTTCCCGTATTTACAAACAATAAAGTAAATGCGTGTACTTTCTTTTTCTCCCGTTCAAAATAACGTGTCCAAATGATTCACGTGCCGTACGTAGATTCTCATGACACTAAAGGAAAAAGTACGCAGATAACTACAACATATTAAAACACTTCAAATGTTCAAAGCACCTGTATTTGCAAAATATAAAAGTAAATGCAATGTTTACTTTCTTTTTCTCCCGTCCAAAATAAGGGGTCCAAGTAATTTCACGTGCCGTACTTAGATTATCATGAAACTAAAGCAAAAGGTAAGAAGATAACTACACCATGTTAATACACTTCATGTATTTTCAAAATATAAAAGTAAATACAACATCTACTTTTTGTTTTTCTTTCAAAATTACTAGTCCAAATCAATTCACGTTCCGTACTCATATTACCATGACACTATAGCAAAAGGTACGCGGATAACAACAAAATATTAATACACTTCACGTGGTTAAAGCACCCGTATTTTCGAAATACATATAAAAGTAAATACAACGTCTACTCTTTGTTTCTTTTTCAAGATTTACGATTTACGAGTCCAAATCAATAATTACCGTGCCGTATTTAAATTCTCGTAATACTACTATAGCACGTTAATTCAAAAGTAAAACTCACATGCATGACTAATATTTCACCTACATTACATGATTAAGCGTTGTAAAGTACGGAAAACAAACGTAGATAATACGAATACAACGGGAATTTTCCTTAAAAGAGTATATGAAGATAGATTAGAAGCTTAAACTTTAGCCTGAAGCATATCCCCAAATTGAAAAAGGGGTCAAAATATTGACTAAATATCTCAATTACCATGAATCGAGAAATTATTCAAGGTCCATTCTGATTTACCACGATTGTTGACCATTTACGACATATTTGGTGACAAAAATTAATGGGAGTGGGTTGGTTCGATTCATAGTATAGCTGTCTGAAACGTCTTTCTTTCTCACAGTATAAAACGCAGACGAAAAGTGAAATCTTGAAAGGCATGCAAGAAGAAGGAGGAGTCGGACAAGAAGAGTTAGATTAGATGTAAGTGAGTTTTACTTTACAGTTTAAAACACGAACATTAACATAAGTACATGTGTTTGTGTTGTGTTCTGTCTTTGAATTGATTGAATTGAATTGTCGTGCATGCATTTTTATTCCATTTCATCACTTCTTCTCTTCTGTTTCTCTACCTCTTTTGCATGCACCCAGACGCTTTCTCTCTCTCTCTCTCTACCCATCTGCTCACAAAACCCCCTTTCTCTCTCATCACTCTGGTGCCCGATTTTGATTAATTAATCTGTTTTCTTGCTCTCAGATTCAATCGGAGATTTGGAGTTTGAAACATGTTTACATGTTGACGTTTGCATTGGGTAAGATTCGACGAGGTCGGTGAGAAAGATTCAGTCTTGAATTGGTTTCTGATCTGAGTCAACATGGTTTTGCTCGAGAGGTTTTAGGGTTTTTCTTGATTTTGTGGTTGGTTTTTGATAGGGGTTTCGAGTTTTTCCATTTTTCGAGGATTGAATTTGGGAAGAAATGGGGTCAATGAATTGCATGAATGAGGTCTGCCCTGGAGCGACGTCGTCCGAGGGGAAGAAAGGCTGGGCCTTGAAATCAGGTGGATTTGCTCTGCTGTGCTACAATTGCGGGTAAATTTTCTCTGGATTTCCTCAATTGAAATTCTCTGATTTTTTTCACCTGTAGAGGGTAGAATTGGGACGTGCTATTTGAATTCCCTAATTATAGCATCATTTCTTGTTTCCAATTTAATTCTTTACTATATTTAGCTCCTCCTGTGCTCATTTTTGGCCTCGTGGCACTCTGGCATTGTCTCTTACATTTGAAATTTTGGAAAGAATTTGCATTTTTGTTCTGGGACTAAATTGAAAATGACCTGAGCCTGTATTTTGAAAATGCTGGGATGGATAATCAAATTCATTCATGCAGTAACTTAATCCTCATGCTGCATTTCGTCGTACCTTAAGGTGTATAATCTGTAAAATGCAACTCTAAATTATGGGTCAATGTGTTTGTTTCGTTTGGTTTCGGTATGATATCCATCCTAAACATGTGAATAAAATGATGGCTCGTCTTTGTATGCCTTATGGGGACATATGATTAGTGGTTAAGTTTATCTCAGAACAGATATTTCTGTATCATTAGTACAGTTAAATGCCTGTGTTTATTTTCAACTGTTGTTTTGGCTAGATAGAGCTAGTGTCTAGGAATTCTAATATTATTGTGGGATGACCTAATGTGGATTTCAGTTCTGCGTATGAGAATGGGGTTTTCTGTGAAACGTTCCATCCCGAAGATTCAGGATGGAGGGAATGCAGAATCTGTCGGAAGGTATCATTTTACATCAGTGTCTTTTTTTCTTCTTCCTTAAATGTATCCCCACCATTGTATTTGTGTTATGATGATTGTTTCTGTTACCACAGCGTACTCACTGTGGATGTATTGCATCAAGATGTCTCTATGAATACATGGATACTGGAGGTATTGGGTGCATAAGTTGTGTAAAGCCTCTGGAGCTTCAGTCTGCCCAACCAATTCAGGTTTGTTTTTCACTAAATCTTCTAAAGTTCAGTGAATGGCGTCTACTTTATGATGATTGTTTTATTTTATATGGATTTGTTGATCATATATTTGGTATGTCTGCATTGTTGCAAGATGGGCGATTCTATGCTTGTGAATTAACTGACTGCAACATGATATGGATCATGAGTTAATCTAGTGAAGTTTAGAACGTCTTCTTTCACTCCCAAAGCATGAATGTGTCAAATAAGTACAAACTTGTTTAACATTATTCATACTATCGGTACTTCTGCACTCTGTTTGTTAAGATTCATACCATAATCCAAAGTTGTCTTAGTGAGTCTTTGAGCAGAACTATTTGTTCTCATGAACACTTTGATATTTTTTTTCTGAATTTAAATTAAATAAGTAGAACTGATTGTAAACCTGAAACTTAAGGAGATCGAAACTTGACCTGGGTTTGAATCTTGTAATTCTACTTCATTTATACTAGTAACATACTGAAAACACTATTAATTAACTTCATAAACATCTCGTCCAGATTATGTGTTTAAACAGTCTAATTCGTTCTTGCAGATTGCATCTGAGATTCCTAATGGTACATATGTCACACATGGTATTAGAGATGTCTTTCCTGTCATGGTTGAGAATAAAATTCAGGATGAAAATTTTAGTACAGAGAGGCTTCTTCAGTTGACCAGGGCTTTAGGGGCGGATAATAATGTAAATTCAGCCCTGAAGCATCCTAAACGAGAGGACTTCATGGTGAAACCTGGGGAAACCAGCAGGCACTATCAAAATTTCCCGCAACCATTTTCTTCA
This sequence comes from Plantago coronopus, assembly GCA_036897195.1. NCBI lineage: Eukaryota > Viridiplantae > Streptophyta > Magnoliopsida > Lamiales > Plantaginaceae > Plantago > Plantago coronopus. The sequence goes on along the minus strand of JAYMSL010002470.1, from coordinate 3,071 downwards.
TCTCCTTACATGAAAGAGAATGGCAGACAAAAACAGGGGATTCGTCATATGTATGAATCACCTCAGCCATCACTAAACTACTCTATGGGCACCACTTTGGATAACAGTTCAAGCCCTTTACTGCCTTTTTCCGCTGGGTATGTTGAAGGAGGAGAACACAGCAAAAGTGCTTCTCAACAGGGGCATAGGGCTCGACAGATTTTGCCAAAACCCCCTAAACCATGTCCACTTCCTGGTCTGGAGGCTAATAGAGGAACTGGTTCTCAACCACGTGTTGCTAGGCCTCCTGCTGAAGGCCGGGGCCGCAATCAATTGCTTCCTCGGTACTGGCCTAGGATAACTGATCAAGAACTGCAAAAGTTATCTGGAGAGTATCCTTTTATATGTTTAATAAGTTTGTTTCATCTTGGTGCTTATTGTTTGTCAGGATTCTTACACCTGGACCCTCAATCAATTTCTAAAAATAACACCTAGCTTCCTTGTTTTGATTCAACCTACCACACTATTAGTTGGCCATCATTATAGGTACACAATTTCAAAGAACTTAAAAATAACACCTAGCTTCCTTGTTTTGATTCAACCTACCACACTATTAGTTGGCCATCATTATGGATTGAGGCTTCTGTGGTAATTGCCGTTTTATGTGTATTGTAATTAACTTAACTATCAATAGTCTGAAATCAACTATTGTGCCATTGTTCGAGAAAATATTGAGCGCCAGTGATGCTGGACGAATCGGTCGCTTGGTCCTTCCTAAAGCATGTGCTGAAGTGAGTACCAATTTTACCTGTTGCAAAATTGCAGTTCTCTATGTCTTTCTGTCCTCTCCACTTGTACTTTACTAATATAACTTGTATCAGGCATACTTCCCTGCCATCAATCAATCTGAAGGTATACCGATAAGGATTACAGACATAAAGGGAAAAGAGTGGACATTTCAGTTCAGATTTTGGCCTAATAACAACAGCCGGATGTATGTGTTGGAGGGCGTGACCCCTTGCATCCAAAATATGCAGTTACAAGCTGGAGACACTGGTATGCCATTAATGACTCCTTTCTGCGAACTTATTGGCCCCACCACACGTACAGAGACTTTACTTGACACTTAGATATCGAATTTTGATTTACGACCCTCTTTCCATTTTTGGACTTATCCAGTAATGGTTTTCTTGGTGTTTCCTTGAGAAAATTACTGAGATAGGTTCAGTTTATTATTGTGTGTGGTTGTGGTTGTGTATGCGTGTGTGTTGGTGGGTTTGGTGGGGGACTAATTTGACTTTCAAAAGCTAGTTAGAAATCGAGTGATTTGTTCTATCAATTATGTATACTGCTTTACGCTGTAACTGTGTAACAGAAACTAATTAACCTGTTACCTTACCTTATTTATTCCTTTCGTTTTTAGTGACTTTTAGTCGTATTGATCCTGGGGGCCAGCTTGTCATAGGCTGTCGGAAGGCAACAAACAATGTTGATGCACAGGTTAGATAATACTGCAATTTTTCCTTTCCAGTTTTGGTTTTCTAAGCTTTACTCTGAATCAACTTTTTTCTGCAAATGATTAGGATGCAATCGTCCCATATGTTCCAAATGGTGATTCTACTGGAGAAACATCTGGCACAGTTGACAATATGCTTTCAGTATGTTTTGTTATCTCAGTTCCTACATTGTTTGGCTCACTTTCTCACCTGAATAACGTGGTACACAATGTAATTGGTAGAATGGAGGCAGAGGATCTGATGAACCTTCGCACCAGCTCATGATCATGTCAGAGAAGAAGAAGGCAAGAAACATGAAAAACAAGAGGCTGCTAATGAACAGTGATGATGCCATGGAACTGACAATGACATGGAAAGAAGCACAGGACTTGTTACGTCCAGCCCCAGATGCAGAACCAGATGTTTTTATGGTTGAAGACTTTCAGTTTGAAGAGTATGGGGTAAGCAAATCTACTTATTATGCATGTTGCTCGCTCAAATTAGTTTTAGGTAAAAAAACTTGTTGTTAGGTTTCCGGTTTCCTTTTTTTGAAATAAAATTTTAAGAGTAAATGATTGGTGATATTGTACTGTATCTGTTGTTCACTATATCTACTTTGTACAGGACTCTCCAGTTTTCGGAAAAAGGACTATTTTCATTTCCCGACCTTCGGGGTAAGCATTAGTTAATCGCCTTCGGAGTATCTTTTTTCATATCAATTTTAATTGCTGTAAAGTTAAGGTTGTAAAATCGACTTCCACTATCCGCACTTGAATTATGAGATTTGTGCAAATCTTTAATCCTTTCTTATTCTATTCTGTGGCTAGATATTTACATAATGCATAGCCTAACATACAAATGGATTTTATTGATTGTCAACCATATCTAAAACATATTAGTAATCTTAACAGGGAGCAAGAGCAACTGGCTTCATGTGATATTTGCAGCAAATGGCGAAAGTTGCCCATGAGTGTTCTTCTTTCAACCAAGTGGACATGTGCAGACAACATATGGGATATGAACAGGTCAGACAATTTCAGAATAACTTGAAACTACTTATCAATTTCTTCATGCATAAACCAAATGAGGCCCCCAAGTTTTTTGCGCACTGTGCGTGGTCTCTTAATAATGTAGTTGTCACGAGCAAAAATAGTGTGCTTGCACAATCAGTTAATTACCTGGTTTTTGTATGCGCAACTTCCTAATTTGTTCATTATATACTCTCACCTAATTTATCCATTCTTTCTCGTACATTTTCTTTTTTGAAACGGCATTCTTTCTCATACTTTAAAACACACTTACTACTATTTAAACATTCCAACTCATATCCTAAACCATTGATCTATTAATTATATATTTAACTCGTAACCTCCATGTCCATTTCAATAAGAAGTTGAAGCTGGGACAGGGGGAGTATAACCATTAGAAACTTTAGTAAAAAGTACTCTCATGACTAGTAAGTTAGGTGTAGGGGTTACTCTCTTCGGGGAAGAATGGAGCTACTCCAGACAGACTTATTGTTTGTTTGCTTTGGCATTGTGTCTATGCGCTAAATGAATACGTGTGTCTGTCTGGGGGTGTGGGGGGGGGGGGGGG
>JAYMSL010002469.1:0-14248 GCA_036897195.1 Plantago coronopus | reverse complement strand
GTCTACTTTTCCCGCATTGTATTTCGCGGTATAGTTGGTTGATGGGGATTAGTAGGTTAGTTAGTTAACTACAACTGTACGGTTGGGTTTATGTTAAAGCAGGCTTTTAATTTAATATAAGGAGCTAGCCTCAACTTTAAAAAAAAAAAAAAAAAAAAAAAACAAGAATTATTATGATTATGTTGATCAGATGATGTATGATGTATGATTTTTTTATTATGATGTATGATGTATGATGTATGATTTAAAATCCATATATTTATTTCTAAAAGTAGTGCGCATAAAGTTGTCGCATCCCATCCCATCCCACTACATTTATAAACCACGAAAGTCGAGACCAGATCTATTTCTCTTCAAATTATATATCTATAATCATCAATTCATCATCTAAATATAACTGGAAACGACTGATCAACAACAATCGCCTTATGGATGAGCAGTTGATCAAGAGGTTAGAATCCGCCGTTGCGCGGCTGGAGGCGCTCTCCGCCGGGGGTGGCACTGCCCGGGGAGTCGGCGATGATGAGGCTGTGGATCCGTCTGTATTGGCTTTCGATGATTTGATATCTAATCACGTCGCCAGATTTGTTTCCGCCGGAGAAAAGATTGGCGGAAAGGTCTCCGACATTTCCAGTATCATTGCTCAAGCATTCGCTGTTCAGAGAGAGCTGCTCGTTAAGATCAAGCACTCTCAGGTACCCTTTCCTCTCCTCATTCCATTCGATTCAATTGCTGTTTTATCAATCATCTTCCCCGGCTAGTCTTAGGGCTCCACGCATTTGTAATCCGGTGCGTAGCTTTTTAATTACCATACTTAGTTGTTAGTACAATAATAGACCAAATGCTCAGCTAGTCTCTTTTTAGAAAACCTTTTGCAAATTACACAGATGTTAGGAGATTCAGGTGTTGCATTTGTCTAACCGTTTGATGGTCTAACGGAACTTAATTGGGCCGTCTGGCACAAGTTATTCATATTTTGTCAAGAGTGTCACAGTTGCAAGTTGAGAAATGTGGATGTGAGCTTTCCACTAAAATTAGTACTATTAGTGGTGTGATAATGGGTTGAAAGACTCAATTTTGTGATCATATCCTGGAATAATTGTGCATCATTATGTGAACAATTAGCATTAATTATTCTTACAACATAACAATTTTAGTTGTTGTCATAGTTTTATGGTTTGGAAGGTCTGTTTGCTGAAGTTTAGTGTTGTTAATGACACATGCTAGAACTTGGCCTTTTGTATCTGTTTTCAATCATTTCAGCTGCTATCTCCATACTCCTCTTTTACTTTGCTTACTGTATTTTCTTTGATTAAATATAAAGTTTGCGGTGTTCAATCTAGTTTTGCCAAATATGCAGAAACCTGATATGGCTGGTTTGATGGAGTTCCTTAAGCCTCTGAACGAGGTGATAACTAAAGCTTCTGCATTGTCAGAGGGAAGACGACCTGACTTTTTCCATCACTTAAAGACTGGTGCTGATAGTTTGGCTGCTCTGGCGTGGATAGCTTATACGGGAAAGGATTGTGGTAAGTTAGCTTGAAGATAACTTAATGGAACTCCAACGAATATCTTCTAATCTTGGGATGTTATATTTCTATTACGAGAACTATGATGACAGTTGATATTCACATATTTTCAAAATGATAAAAGTCTCGAAAAATTCTGGGGGGATATATTTGCTCCGACCACCCAAAAAACAACATATAAACATTGTTCTGGGATGGCAGAAGAATTTAGTAATGGAGTATAAATTGCGTTAGAACTTAGTTGGTCTAATGGTTAGGCAGGTGCAAGTTAGGGGAATGTGCCTAGTCCTAGTACTTGTGTGTGTAATTATGTGAATCAGCGTTATACTTTGATGGGTGGTGGTGTTAACATAGGCTTCTGTAAACTCCTTTCTCTGGATGAAATAATTTACTTACTTTAGGAAATGAAATGCACTTGCTAAATTGCGGAATTGAGATGGTATTGGTTGTAAATGAATTTCTCCAACTTCCGGACAATAATGTTAAAGTTGGAATTGTGTCTTGCCTTAATAATTAATTTGAATAACTGAGGCTGATAGTCCACTGTCCATGTGATAGTAACATAATGAAAGATGTGGTCCAGTGAATTAGTTCATGTTTTAAGTATATATCAGGTATTTTTAGTAGATAATACAAGAAGGTTAATATTCTGTCAACAAAGGTTAGCTGCAAGTATTTCTTGATGATGTTGGATTTTGACTGAGATGATCCGATTGTTGAAAATTTTCCAAATTTTTCTGAGGGCATTAGAGATTATCATGATGGTGTTATATTTAATTATACGGAAGAAAAATCATGATGATCATTCTAGAGGAAAGTGAGAATGAGAGGGTGCTTGATCTATGTTGTCCCATTTTGCAGCTATGAATGACAAAAAAAAACTTTGATAAAGCTTGGTGAAAGTGTTATTGATAATTGTTGGGAAATGGTTGAGACATATTGAATTGTAAAACGCATGTTGCTGAAGTTGAGTGTCCAGTTGATTTTTTTAGTATAAGCTTATGACATGGTGAGTTATTGGATGGAGATAGTTTCTCAAAATTTACATTTGATATGGCTAAAGTTGATAAGAAGTCCTCTGGTTGGAATGGGAAGTTCTCAGCAGTGATAAAATACAACCTGTGGTTAATTCAGATGACTTGAAGATTCAAAAGGTCTTAGGTGGGTGTTCGGGTGGTTTCAGATAGAGATGAACCAAAGGGCAAACTTTACTGGATAGAAAACTCTAAAGTTAAACCAGAATTAGCAGTAAGAATTTGTTGTTGATGCTTGTTGCTTGAAGAACTACAATTGGGCTATCTGGAAGTTGATGTTATGATATCTTCTTGTAGAAGGCTAGTTCCTTTGTTGAGTATCTTTGTTTCCAAGAGTCTATGTAGTTTAGAGGTAAAGCTGAGTGTACTTTTAATAGAAAAAAAGAGAGCTGTGAAGTCTGAGGCTAGTCTAACAAGGGTTCCCACGTTACTACTTACTATGAGAATATTTAGTTCTTACTGCATTAGGGTAAGGGATATCCAAATTTAGGATATGTTTCCGCTTGAGGTAAAAAGCTTCATTCATCTTTGGTTCAGTGGAATGGTCTTACAAAATTAAGATTATTTGAAGATGGAATACAACTACATCTTATTTTGATGGAATTTTCATCCTAATCTGAAGACTGTTGAAGAGTTCCACCAATCTTCCCAATTCAGTTGCTGCTCATATTTTTGCACACTTGCAGGAGCTCATGGTTTTAGCTGGGGAGATGATGGAAACCCATGGGATATCTTGTAGTACTATGATATTATTTACCATTTTTTGGTTATTTAATATTATAGTTTAATTAGAATCTTAATAATAGTCTATTTCTGTCATACGAACTCCGGTTAATTCTATATCGTATTTTAAGTCAAGTTGTTAACCTATAAATAAAGCCTAAAAGTTGGAGATAATTTTCTATTGATTATTTACAATCATCATACTGATATTGAGCTTTGCTACTGAATTCTTATTGTGCCCTTTCGTTTTTCATGCAAAATTTCCAACCTGTAGTCCATAAATGCTATTCATTTGTAAGTTGTCTTTGTATCGCCTTTCTGTTTTTGATGAGTGATGTATTCTCTTAATTAGGTATGAGCATGCCTATTGCTCATGTTGAAGAAAGTTGGCAAATGGCTGAGTTTTACTGCAACAAGGTAACGGTCCTGATCTGTTGCTTCTTCCACCTGTGACAGAATGGGTATGGGAAATACAAAACATTGTATGTTTCATGTGCATTAATTTAATTGATACAAACTTTCTCAAATCACCATGTCATTCATGGGGCGATTGATGAAAACAAAGAATTGCTTACAGGGAAAGAAAGAAAGGATATACTTCCTTTATTTGGTTATGATATTTCAAGTGTGTTAATCAAAGTGGTAGCTTCTGTTTTCATTTTTGCTTGGTAGTTGCATTTTGCTACATCATCTTAGATCTTATGAACTTGGAAAATTCTGATAGTACTAGGTAGTTATAGAAGTATCCTTAAGTTTCAGTAGATATCTGGTTGGAGTTTGCTGAAGAAGCCTTAGATGTTTACTACTGAATACTATTTCTTAGGCATATAGTGTTGTTCTTCAGTGTTAATGTTGTTGGAAACAGTGTTCAGTTAAAGCACACAGAGAAATTGACTATATGTGCTTGAAAAAGTTATATTAACATGAAAACGTCTGTTTTTAACAGTTTAGGGTGTTACAAAAATATTCAGTTTGCTGCAGTTGGGTTTTATAAATTATTTAAGTTCTATCTGATATGGATACTATTAAATTTGTCATGTTCCAAAATTAAATTATGAGTATTTGTCTTATCTCATGTTTACGACAATCTGAGCTAAAGTAGTAGATAGGAATTATGAACTGCAGTTGTGTAAATTGTGCTCTCTATCTTAATCAAGAAATGTTAAAATTGTGACTGTATGGCTGGTTCAATTTCGTACCGCCCTTGTTTGAAAGTAAAAAATGATATCCTCTTTCTTTGAATTTATTACTGAGAGAAATCATCTATATTTCATTGTAGTTATCTTGGTAACTATAGGAGATAGTAACTGTTTGTATGCTTAGCCAGTGGTAGATTGATTAATAGATTACTAGGCCAAAAAGATGTTAACTGTTTGTCATTTTCATCTTTGTGTTAATTGGCACTTATCAGTTATCACTATATGAAGAATTGAAGATTCTGATGCTGTTTTAATTGTTGCCTAGATTCTTGTGGAATACAGAAATAAGGATGCAAATCATGTTGAGTGGGCCAAATCTTTGAAGGAGCTATATATACCAGGGTTGAGGGACTATGTGAAGAGTAACTACCCACTGGGTCCTGTATGGAGTATCACGGGGAAGCCAGCTGTATCTGCCCCAACAAAAGCTTCTACTCCAGGGGCTCCAGGTGCTCCCGCTCCTCCACCACCTCCATCCGGCTCACTTTTTAGTTCTGAAGCACCTCAGTCTTCATCATCACGGCCAAAGGAAGGCATGGCTGCTGTTTTCCAGGAAATTAGTTCTGGGAAGCCTGTTACTTCTGGTAATTATCCCAATTTGTATATCCTTCTATTATGTTTATACATTTTCTGGAAAAATCATTGACATCCTTATTTCATTCTCTTTCTATTCGACAAGGTTTGAGGAAAGTCACTGCTGATATGAAAACTAAGAACCGTACAGACAGGACTGGTGTCGTTAATGCCCCTGAGAAGGAGGCTCGTGCTAGCCCATCATCCTTCTCAAAGGCAGGACCTCCGAAACTAGAGCTTCAAATGGGTCGCAAGTAAGTAATTCTTCATTGAATATACATGATGTTGAACTTTGTTCTGTTCTACTCAATTGTTTTATTGCAAGCAGATGGGTTGTGGAAAATCAAATTGGGAAGAACAACTTAGTAATCGAAGAGTGTGACTCAAAGCAATCAGTCTATGTTTTTGGATGCAAAAATTCCGTTCTTCAAATACAAGGTCTATCTTTTATTTATTTTGCTCACTTTTTGTACTTGGTGCTAAAATCAGTTTCCATCTACAGTAGTTGTTTAGTATTTCAGTTAGTGGCTGTTGTTTGGAATTATAAAAACGATACTAACTTGAGCAATTAACTATGTGCAGGGAAAGTAAACAATATTACGGTGGATAAGTGCACTAAAATGGGGATAGTATTCAAGGTCAGTAGCGAACTGTTTACTGATGAATTGAGGGAATTACATGAATTTAGGAACTTTATTGTTCAAATTTATGGAGCAGCATGAATTCCTATTAACTTGTCCCAAAACCACCTCTGCAATATTTTATTGCAACATTTAGGTTTCATTTTAAGGGCTCTGCATTGGCACCCTTTTCTGTCCAAATTTACAAAACACATTTTTAAAAAAGTAGGGGAGTTATGTGGAGTGTCTGACAACACATGGGAGTCATGCAATGTAATACATGAAGATGTTGGCCAGTTGTATCGCAAAGCACTGGTTGAATGGGTGATGAAGTCCACTGACTTGTTTCCTTGTAATTCTTCCAGGATGTTGTGGCAGCTTGTGAGGTTGTTAATTGTACATCTGTTGAGGTCCAATGTCAGGTAAAGATTTTCATTCTTCCTGTCTTCTGATGTTAGAGCACAAATAATAAGCTGGAAGCAGGAAGTCCCATGACATGCCATCTTCATTGTCTCTTGCAGGGTTCAGCTCCGACAATTTCAATAGACAACACTGCTGGTTGCCAGTTGTACTTGAGCAAAGATTCTTTAGAGGCTTCTGTAACAACAGCCAAGTCAAGTGAAGTTAATGTGATGGTACCTGCTTCTGAAGCGGATGGTGATTGGGTATGTCTTTGCATCACTTCTCTTTCTACATTGATCTGTTGACCAAAAGGATACTAGAATTTTGTCCAATATAGTTTTTTCGTTTAACATGAATAATCTTGCATGCGATGCACCCTTTTGACTACAGAAGTACATCTTACTCCTGCTCATTGGAGATGTTTTGAAATTGTAATTTAGTATTCTAAGTATGTGAAACTTGTGCAGGGAGAGCATGCTTTGCCCCAGCAATACGTCCATGAATTCAAAGGCGGACACTTTGTGACAACTCCAATGTCCCACTCCGGAGGCTAAGTAAGAGATCTTCAAGGTTGCATTGGTGTTCCCTGGTTTATTCTTTGTCCTTATTCTTTTTTTAAGGTTTGCAATAACTCTTTTGTTACTATTATTGTTTGCTTTTAGAGTGATGCTAGTCTAGAATGTGGTCATATAAGAGTTGTATCTCTTTATCTATTTTTGTTACCTTTTTCGTTTGGTTTGGAGGGAGATGCTGTGCTGCTGGTTTGTTGTGAAGACATGAAATTGTTGTATTGTGAGGGTTCATTCACATTGTTTTGTATACTTCCGTAATTCTTTGTACCTGCAACGGAGAAGTTTCACCTGATTTTTATGAAATTTCTCATGATGAGGTGCTCAACGCATTTTTGCTCATACAGTTAACAGTTCACGAATATGGGGAACACTTGCTATGATGAAACTGAGTGTTTCTTGATTTGGCAGGGTCCCCTCGTTCATATTTAGACGAATTTTGAAGTTTAAAAGTGTGAAAAATATGCAGTTGAAGGCCTATAATCGACAAGATTCGTTGTTCAACAGGAATTCAGTTCTAGTAACAGATTTAGCTTCAGCAAGTCTAAAATTAAGAAGAAAATGAATACTGTAATGTTTGAAGTTCAGAAAACTACTCACAAGTCACACAACTCTTGTCTAATATGGCAATCAAGCACAGCAGAATGAACACCAGAACTCTTGTCTAATAATCGACAAAATGAACATGTTGTTACTCAAAATAACACTCATCTCAGAACAATATGGCAATCAAGCACAGCAGAATGAACACCAGAACTGCAACCCCAATCCAACAAGCCCAAGTCCTTGTCCTCTTCATCCTCTCCGCCCGTTCCAGCTCCGTCGTTCCACCTTTCACATAACCACCCGCACTAACAACATTCTGCTCAATGTTATTCATCTCTTCGCCTTGCGTCTCTACCATTACTGCCATATCAAGAAACACCGAATGCAGTTCAACAAGACTCTTTTGTATCTCCTTCACTGCCTCGTGCCTCTCTCGATTCTCCAACTCCCTTTCTTCCTTCCCCTCCATCATCAACCCACCGTTCGCTACCATCTTCTCAATTGTTTCTTCACTAGGCTGCGTACCATTCACACTGTAATATCTCCTCTTAAGCCCTTCTCTGTGATCTTGAACAATTCTCTCCCTCAAACTCTGGAAACCACACATCATGTCTTTCAATTTGACTCGCAGACCATGAGTCACAGACATACGAGTACGATCCACCGGCGTTCCTTCAGCAAATGAGCTGCGGTTTGCCAAATTCGACTTATCCAGTAGTTCTAATCGAGTCTTAATGATTTTAGCCTTACGTAACAGACTTAACATATCGGCATTGATCCTGTCTCTTAGCCCTCGAATGATTTTCGAACTCTCCGTAGACTTTACCTCTTCATTGAGATCCTGAAGATCAAGAAGAAGAGTCGTTACACCTTCCATGTCTGCCTTTATTACCTCTACCTCTTGAAAGAATTTTGACAGATTTGTTTCATCTGCTGGGTCGAGTTGCCCCATTTCGATATCAGGTCCTGCTTCCAGATCCTTCACTGCTTGCTTCTTCAGATCAACGTAACTCATGAAGGACTTTGTCATGAGATCGTTCATTTTCAGTCCGATTCTGAAAAAAAATCAATAAACAAAAACAAGGTAATTAAGACAGAAGAAGCTTCAAACTTCGAATTAATGGAGAGCAAGCAACAAAGTTCACATTACACTGATTACAGAGACAAATTTCAAGCCCGGATACAAGAATCCGTACATGAAGAGGCTTAGATTTGGAATCTGATTGCAACAAATTATACTACATGTAGAGAGATTGGGGAAAAACCAAAGAATGAAAATCTTACTTGGGGATTCAAGATTCCGTACTCGAAGTGAAAATGGTAGAAATTCGGGTTTCGATTGGGACTCTGTAAACAAGAAATGAAGAAGAAATGGAAATGTGATGATGGAGGTGGATTTAGAGCAACAGAAACAACGTTTCAAAGGTTTTTGAAACAATTGGTGCCAATGAGAAAGTGATTTAATCAATTAAAGATCATCTTTCCGTTAAATTTAAATAAAATGTCCCAGACAGAATTTAAAATATCATAGCCGTTGTGATGTCTAAAGTCTAATTTACCCCGCAAGATTTCCATGATTAGGACTTACTTCATCAGGCGATGTCGTTTCAGACTTTCAGTTTTATTTCCTAATGGCATTACAACCTTGCTAACTCAAAAATAGAAAGTTTATCTCACTGACTTATTATTTCTCTTTATTACTTAGGCGTCCTTATTTATCATTACTTTTTTTACTCTTTTTCTTATGTCATTTTATTATCCACTTATCACTAAATTAATATAATACCTCATACAAACTAATATTTTACTAGTTTATCTTAATTTAAGGGAAAACACTCCCTGGAGGAGTATCATTAATTCCACATACACAAACACACATAAGTCAGGAGTTTTCATCGATTGACAGACTTCCCTTTTTGGAGGTTAGCTCATCATCAACAATGTGGGGTATGTTTACACACTGATTGAAGAAAAAAATGAAGTTTATTACATATGATTTAGGACTTTTTCAATTACAAAGTAAAAATTATATTATATTATTATATCAATGATGATCGATTGTTGGAGTTTCTTAGGGTTCATGAGATCACGAGACAAAGTGCAATGCACTTCCCCTCACTATTCACAGGTTGGTCTCATGTGGAGTCTAGGTGAATTGTGAGAGGGAGGTGCATACGCAGTTGTCCCCGGAGTGAAATTTCCCGTCTTTTAGTGTAAAGAAAAGTACATGCTCGTGAATAAAATTGAATTATTGACACTTGCGACGGGTTATAACAATTGATGTTATTAAACATATGCCCCTCCCGTAAAACTTAATACGTTTATAGATTTTAGCCGTATCACCACCAAATTGTATACATTTCTACAAAATGGAAACAATTAAATTACTTTAATTTTTGTCTAAAATTCTGCGCCACACAAAATATATCACAAAATATATGAAGCTTGTCAGGATGAAGGAGGAAGATAAAATATATACACTGTAGAGCTCAATTTATTAAGAAGGGTCTAAAATATATGGGAGGTTACATTAGAGGTGAGACATAGCTATGGATGAAAGGAATAATGGACAAAATTGTAAAGGCTCTATATATATTATCAACCACAACAACCATATATAAATGCTTGCCCTAAATTTAGCATTTCAATTAGATGGAGCAAAAAGAAGAAGATGTTGTAGACATATTCTTTGAAAAAAAAGCATATCTGGTTCAATAATCTTCTTCTTTGCATGTTTAGCTCATAACTTTTTCCATTGATATTTTCCATTAATGGTGCATCACCTACCTTCACAGAACTTCTTGTATCCTATCTTTCCATGTTTGTCCATGTTTATGATCATCTGGAGGTACATTTTTCATTATGAGCAGTTTAAATGTTAGAAGATGGATTGGTATATGTTTTTGATGTATTGATTATGTATGCATCACAAAAGGCATGTAAGTGTTGTTCAATGTTGATTCTGATCTTGTTGTGCAACCATCATCTTATTCGAGAAAGGGTCGTCTCGGTTGAGACGTAAAGGTTGTTGATGATTTCTGAGACGGACGACATCAACAGTCCTACCGAAAACTTTGTAACCTGCGTACACAGAGCGAAACTGGGAGGAACCTTCCATGATGTCAATGTAACATGGGCAAAGACATTGATGAGCCACTCTCTTTACATAACGGTGGTGAACCCGCGTGTTGAAGATCATCACACTTGCAAGATTGATCTCAAGACTTGGCAGTTCTGGGGCAAAAAGGGATTGAAAACGTTCAAAGTTGATGATGACAAACGCGTTGATGTATTTTGGGATTTGAGGTATGCCAAGTTCACCAACAGTCCTGAGCCAGATGCAGATTACTATGTGTCAGTTGTATCCCAAGGAGAGATAGTTTTGATGCTTGGAGATCAGCAGAACGAAGCGTTCAAAAGGACTAAGTGTGGACCTTGTTCGAAAGATGCTTCCTGGTTAGCCCAGAAAAAAGAAATATTGTTTGCGAAAAAGTGCTTTTGTACGAAAACTAGATTGGGAGATGGAGAACGAGAACACAACATTGTAATCGAGTCAGCTGTATCAGGGTCTTCGGATCCTGAGATGTGGATTGGTGTAGATGGGATTGAATTGATACGAATTACGAACCTACATTGGAGATTCAGGGGTAACGAGACCATTTCCGTAGATAATTTGTCTGTTCAACTTATGTGGGATGTGCACGATTGGCTCTATAACTCCCAACAACCCGGAGGTAGTGTCGGCATCTTCATATTTCGTCAAGGTCTAGACATGATGATCGACGACGATGATGATGAAGAAGAGGTAGTTGTAGATGATAAGTGTTCAGATACAGGATTTTGCCATTTTCTGTATGCTTGCAAGACTGAATAGCCAAAAAAAAAAAAAAGTTAGAAGTTTGTGCACCATGTGTAGTCTACTATTTCCGTTGGTCCCAAGCTAAACTTTCCTGACTTTTTTCAGCAGCAAATTACATGTGCATATTGATAGAAAAGAAATTAATAGAGCACCAGGTGCAGGGGCGGAGCCAAAGGGGGCATATGAGTCGTCCGCCCCCTCTTTACAAATTTTTAAGGTTTGGTTCCCTAACCTTCGGGAAAAAATTACATATGCAACTTCGCCTACAAGTTTAAATTCTAGATCCGCTTCTGGCCAGGTGGTATATAGTAGCTGGTTGTACGCATATTAATAGTCTTAGACGCTTCGTATCAAATTAACCGATCCGATCCAAGTATGTAAATTGATAGATAGAAATGTCATCTCGGAGGCGATGGATGGGAATGTGACTTGTGAAAGAGAGTAATCAAGGAGTTTGAAGTAATGAAGTTAATGGGGATTACTGTGTCCAGGGGCGGACCCAGGAATTACGGTAAGGGGGGGGCGAACTTTCATCTATAAAATTATTTCGAGAGTTTGAAGGTGTAAAACTTTAAAAAATCGTAAATATTACCTATAAAAATTTTATTTTTTTAATTTTAGGGGGGGCGAAATGTTAAAAAAATCTAAATTTTCCCTATAAAAAATTGTTTTTAAAATTTTAGGGGGGGCGGACGCCCCCATATGCCCCGGGCCTGGTTCCACCCCTGCTGGTGTCCACGGAACGTGATGAAGGGGTTCTATTCTATGGCGCAATCAGATTCCAAATCCGGCAATTAGACATCTAAGTCCGATCACCTTGTTTTATAACCCAAAAATTCCCTCACGGTACGTCTCCGTTCATGGAATCCTGATCGATCGATCCATCGCGTTCATTCATAATCAATTCATTAATCACAAAACGCAGTAATACGCTTTACCTTCAACTAATAAGTCGGAATTCGCCGTTTTTAAAAAAAAAAACTTCTTTGGTACCTGCAAACCACAAGCTTCCAGATGTCACGTTCATTTGCTTTCTCCAAGTCACATTTCCCATCGATTGATTCCGAAAAGTAAAATGCGTGGTTTTTTGTTAGTAGTAGTCTCTCATTTTATTCTAAAAAAATACTGAATTCACTTTTGATGTTGTCTTATGAAATGCGACTTTTTTCTATGCTGGAAAAAAGAAGTTAGTGATTTAGAACATACTCAATCGATAACTGAAAAACATACAAGCTAATTAAAAAACAGTTTTTCCATCAGTAAAAAAAATCAAACCACAATCCTTTCACTCAATCTCTATATATAATGCATTGTATTGTACATGTATAGCACACGAGTTAGAGTTAGCTAGAGTACTAAACTAAGAATGGAATCACTCTCCACTCATGACCTTCTGGATGCCCAAGCTCATGTCTGGAACCAAATCTTCAACTTCATTATAAACTCCATGTCTCTCAAGTGTGCCATTCAGCTCGGCATCCCTGATATCATCCACAAACACGGCAAACCTATCACACTATCCGAACTAGCAAGCGCCCTCTCCATAAACGAAGCGAAATCCCACAATCTGACGCGTCCGATGCGTATCCCGATCCATTCCAAGTTCTTTGTCAAGATCATCATCGCGGAGAACCAAGATGAGGAGGGCTATTGGCTCACACCAGCCTCTCGTCTCCTCTTGACAAACGAACCATTTAACATGACATCGTTTGCACTCGTCATGTGTGATCCCGTTCTCTTAGATCCATGGCAAGATTTAGCCGGGTGGTTTAAACATGACTCCACAACCCCATTTGCAAACACTCACGGGCAACCATTTTGGGAATACGCAGGCCGCGAACCAAAGTTGAATCAGTTGTTTAATGATGGCATGAGTTGTGATTCACATATGGTGGCTCATGCGCTGGCTAAGGACTACAGAGAAGTATTTGAGGGGCTGAAAACGTTGGTGGATGTTGCAGGGGGCACTGGAGTTATGGCTCAGGCTATCGCAGACGCGGTTCCTGGATTGAAGTGTGTCGTTCTTGAACTTCCCAACGTCGTTGATGGCTTGGAAGGAACTCATAACTTGTCATTCATTCGTGGAGACATGTTCCACTTTATTCCTCAGGCTGATGCAGTTCTCTTGAAGGTATGAATACTTTTTTTCTTAAACGGCAAACTAGTACAATTACAAACAATCAAGTAAACGTAAACGTATATCTGTGCCTCTCAAAACTTGAATCGAAGACCTCTACTTGAAGGTATGAGTACTGCCACATATGAGTTGTATATGATCAAGGGTTTGTATTGAATATTGTATATTATACTTTTGAAAGGTTAATTAATAGGTTCACATGTGCGCAGTTTTTTTGTTTCTTTCTTTTTTTTTTTTTTTTTTTAAACGACAAAATAATTGTTTTCATTAATTAGAAAAGAGCATAAGAGATGCTCGAGAATTACAAAGAAAGACAACAACAATACCAGACCTAGCCAAAACTCAATCACCGAGAATGCAACCCGAACCTAACATAAACCCACACCCGACAACACCAGAAGAATGAGATAACGCCCGGGACCCAACAAAGCCTGAACCACGACCCGAATCCACACTCCCAAACCCGAATACAATTACCAACACCAGTTTGAGCCAATACCTAGACCTGAACCAGAACCTGAAACACAACAGGAACCAAACACACGAATCACCTAAACCTCTTCGAACACCTAAACCACAACAACCTGAACCTCTTCGAACACCTAAACCAAAGGACTCTAACAAAGTTTGGCAGTAGGACATGGACCAGGGATAGAGAAACAATCGACAAGCAACTTGCACAACCCACCTCGACCTTCACCTTCACCACTGCACCACCCGACCTCAACCTCGCCTTCACCTCGGCACCATATAATCTAAATTTGTAGATCTAGATAAGAATTCTGATACATTTTTGAGATCTCATTTGTGAATTTGTGGCTCTAGATGGAGATTTTGATACATTTTTCTCCATGTCTTTTGTTTGTAGCTATTAGTACTAGATGTATGTCAGGTGAGATGTTGAATAAGGAGATTTATGATATTTTACTAAGGTATGATCTGCTTGTTTCTGCCTAAAAGGTGTGGGTCAATGAATTTGATGAGATTGTATTAGCTTTTGTTTCATTTAGTGGTATGAATTTGTAGATTGTGCTGTTGTATTATTTAGGATGTTTAA
>JAYMSL010002468.1:0-14249 GCA_036897195.1 Plantago coronopus | reverse complement strand
ATTTTTCCTTTTCACTAATTAAGTCTGAAAGTTAATTTCCTTAGTGAAATAGGATTAATTTCACGTTATATATAGATAACCTTGTTCATTGTTAATTAATTGTTAAACTTGTTCTTGTTAATTCAGTTTGACCCTAAACATCAAATATTTTCGTTCCTTGTTCAGCCGATCATGACTCCCGCCGAGAACGTTCCAACCTTGAAATTCATTGTCAGTTTGAAGGGTGTAGTGCCTGTGACTTCGTTTCCGGCGAAGAAGATGCTACCACCACCACCTAGCTTGAACGGTGTACGACCGGTTACCTCGTTTCCTGTCAAGAACATACTCTCTGCACCTGCATCAGTAGTAGAAACACCCAAGAAGCAGAATGGAGGAGTGAGCGATCAAAAGAAACCATTGCCCAGAAAACGTCGTGCCGAAAGATCACTGCTTATGCATAAACGAAGAAAATTTCCCCAGCTGAGTTCGTTGTCATCAGTTATCCCGTCGACGTCTGAAGATGATGATACTACGTCCACGTTAGCCAAGAAAGAAGTGAACACTGACAAGAATGGTGTAACGGGACAGTTGAACATGAAAGAGGCAATCGCAGCAGCGCAAAAAGTCATGGAATTGAGACAACAGCAGTTGAAGGAGAAGGAAGATGAAGTGAAAAAAGAAGAAGAACGAATAAGAGAAGAAGAATTGAAGAAACAGCGGGATAAAGAAAGAAGAGAGGCAAGGAGAGCTCTGGAAGACATCGAAACGGACGTCTGCGACAACTTCACAATCACCAAGCAACTGGAGTTATGGGGTTGTTCGAACTACGGAGTGAAGAGACCCCTCGAGAAACTAGGATTGTTCTTGAAAGAGAACGAATATACTGAGGAAGATGATGTGTTGTTGGATATTGAAGAGGGAGAGATTGTCGAATAGATATTTGTATTATTTCGAAAATTTCTCATGTTAGCCCTGTAATAGAGTACTGCTGATCGATCGATGTTGATTGAACTGTGAATACAACTTCATTGATAAGTTTTCATCAAAGTATTAAATTTTGTTCTAAATAAGATTTTACTGTTGTTCGTACTTCGTATCTGTTTTGCATCATTAATTAATCCTTCATCAGTATTTGTGGCGATTCTTTGGTTTCTTGGCTAATTATTTGTATGTATTCTGCTGTGCGCAATGTCTGCTGTATAATATAGCTTTGATGCCGTCCTCTGGTTTATGTCTTTCTTGGCTGGTTTCTTGGCTAATTAATTTACGTATTCCGCGTTCACAATTTTGATTTTGTATTGGATGTTTAGGGCAATTTTGAGCGTGATTCAGATAAGAATTTGCTCTCCTCAGGTCGTTTTTTGAGTACCTGTCTATCAACTATCAACGACGAAGAGTTTGTTATGATGGGAATTTTTCTCTTCTGTGTGCTCTGCTCTTCTTAAGCTCAGATTCCGTAGGAAGTCGTAAATGCTGCAAGTTCTGATTCGCCCATCGGGCCTCTTCTCTCTGACCAAATACAAGAATTCTGCCCTCTTTTCCTGCAATATTGTGTTGCCAAAGTGAAATTGCAATCCATTCTACTTTACCTCTTGTTCTGGAGTTTAAAACATAAGGTATTTTGGTGTACATTTTAGCCGTATGGGGTTCCTTACTGTGTCCCAACCGGCTCCATGGTATCCTTCTACCTAGGGAGTTCCGCTGCGTTACAGGAAGGGTTGCAGCCTGGATATTGGAACGGGATTGGCGCGCATGTGGCAGGGGTGTTGGGTTGAATAGCCCTGACAGAGGGATCTTTCTTATCCTTTGGCGGTTTTAACTGTTTACAGTGTTCTGAACATGGAATGCATATCAGTTGAAGAAATGAATGAATTTCCATTCCCAGATTTATGCTCCAATGACTAAAACTAGTAATCTGTTTTCTCAGATTCGATATTGAGCTCTTCCAGTTGGTGTAGATGAACTCATCATGTTTTTCTCCTTTGACATTATCAGTACTGTAATGTAGCTTCAACTTCTTTAGGTTTGAAAGCTTTGCAGTCGTGCTCCTGCGCATATCGAAATTTGTTACATTGGTTAGAGTTTGAAAGCCTAAGCAAATGACCTTGTTGAAAGCTGGACATGGCAATCTGCTGTGCTCAACTAAAATAAGATGTCTAAGACAAGGCATCTCCCATAAATCATATGGAAACATCAATACACAGGCATCAAATATGTATTCATCCGATAGATAAACGTAGGCAGAACGAGCTGACCGGATAATAATAAGCGTCTCAGGATAATAATAAACTGTTTGTGGTGAACTAGCTGCTCAGCTTTAAAACAGTGTTGATCAATAGTTGCTCTGCGGAGGGCGTGTTTTGAGTGCCTATCTGTCCACCAAGATGAAAGCTCTGAGATGTGTTGGGAAAATTTCTATTCGCGTGCTTCGCTTAAGCTCAGATCCCGTAAGACAGCGTGAATCTGCAAGTTTTGATTCTCCCATGGGGCCTCTTTGTTGTTAACCAGAACAAGACTTCTGGTTACAGGTTCCTCCAAGTATTCTGCTGCAACTTGCTCCATTTCTTTAGATCCTCTTGGTTTTAAGAATCTTTCAGTTGTCCATAACCTCACAAGTTCCTTGGTTCGAATCGAATCTCCTGATGTTCTTGTAAGATCCAAAGTACAAGAAGCATGGTTTCAAGTAAGGAGGCAAGTTGGTATAGGCGTATAGCTCAAAGCAAGAACACTGAACAAGTTATCATCATAATTTTTAGCAGCTTCTGAATTAGTATTTCTGGCCACAGCGTTCTCAATTGTGAATTTGATATTTATTTCTGGCCACAGCGTTCTCAATTGTGAATTTGATATTTGTAATGCATGTGTTTTAGTTTTAGTCGTTACGCCCCTACAATATAAGAAACCGTTACGCCCCTACAATATAAGAAACCGTATTTTCAACGTTATGTGATAATTTTAATGAATTAAGAAGAATGTCTTAATCGAGAGGTATTGAATACATTCTTACACACATGGCTGCTGTCAATCTAAAATGATTTGCTTCCGATTTAACACCACCCTTTGTTTTGTTTCGATTTTCGACTGTACAGAAAATGAAGAAAAACTAGCAAATTGGACTCATAACTAAATTCAAGCATTTCCTTAGAATTAGTATGATTGTATACAACACACAGTGATAGACAGACTATATAAAGTACAACAAATTACACACCAATTGCATGATACAAGTGAAGACCTTACAAGTCTTGACAAATGCCTTTACAGTAGTGTATCATCTACATGTTCTTCCAACTTTGGGGGTATATATATGCTAACTTGGGAAAAAAGAACTAATGAATACTTGATCTTCTTATTTATACGCTTATTCGTAGAAGATTAGTTCACGGGAGGAGCCCTGTAAACTGCCGGAACAGTAGCCGGGAAGAACACTTGCCTGACCCCCTCCGCCTTTATAATCGGGAGGATGATTCCAGAAGCACTCTGTAACAAACAAAGTAACAAATATACATGGTCAGAAATGTAGAGTATACGTGACACGGTAACAGTCATCGAAGAAGAAGAAATATGGTAACTAACCATAAGCAATCGTACTCCCAACCAAACCTTCTTTGGAGAAGGAAAGGGAAGTAGTAAGCGACCAACACCATATACAGCCACAGCAAAGAAATGACAAACGAGGCTTAGAGGTCGTGGGTTCAGACCGGAGAGTAAAGCCACAGGGCCGGTAGAGAAAACGCCTCCAAGGCTCAGGTAGTCGAAACAAGCTTGACGCATTTCCTTCTTTGCTGGATCAGGTGATGCACAGAAGACTTTGTATAGGGCGCCGGCCAATGTATTGATTGTAGATGACACGGGCTGCAACAAACATAGCATTTCGTTATTTCAAACTAATTCTCTCTTGTTATACTTCTATATGTATTGAAATTTCTGTATAGAATACGAGAACAAATTGAGTTTTGTTATGTACCTTCCTCAGGGTGTAAAAGGATTCAAGATACTTCGACAAGATAGGTGCATCGTACAGATCATGGATGGGTCTAAGAAGATCACGGAGAATAACAATATCTGACAGGGCAACGGTCATTCCTCCTCCTGTAAGAGGATGGCGCATGTTAAACGCGTCACCCATCAGGAGTGCACCAGGAGTTGGATGAGGATTTGCAGGCATGCTTCGGTTTGGCATAGTCCTTATGTTTCCTTTCTCAACTGTAGCCATAAATGCATCATAGAGCTGAGGTGGAACCTGAACAGAATAACAAGTCCTCGAGTCAGTCCGTTAGAAAAGTATGTAAAGGAAGCAGCAGTACCAGTACATTTATTATCAAGTACCTGTGGTGCCACAACAGTCTTCAAATAATTGGCCATTTCACCATTGCCAATAGATGGCACCTTTTGTCCAGGGACATCTACCAAACAGCGAATTTCAGTGCTGCTGATGGGATAAAACAGAATTGGAGAAGGATCTCCAAGAACCACATGTCCATGGTTAGCATACGGGAGTTCACAATTCTCTAGGATTAGACCAACAAAGTAAGACGGGTTTTCCACCTGCATCCGTAAAAATATATTTCAGGATTCAAGAAAAAAAAAAAGAAACCAAGTCCTAGTCTTCAAGGAGATCTGCAAAGTTTTCAACGTGGTGCCAATTGAGGACCATATGTCACCTTAGGTGTGCATAGAGCACGTCTCAGGTTTGAGAAACAACCATCACAAACAATGGTCAGAGGAGCAAACGCGGTTATCTCTTCCCCGTCCTTAGTCTTGTATTGAACTCCCTTAATAGTTCCCTCTTTTTCAATCAAAGATGTCACTGTTCCTTGTTCAAGTTTTACACTGTATCGGAGAACATAAGACACGACGTTAGCAACATGACGATTTCTTATATTCTACAGTTGTATAAAGAAACTATTAAATTATTGTTACATTTCAGTTATGAATTCAATCTAGTAGACTTGATTAAGTTCATTTAAGATGCAGGAAAAGAGAGTGGAAATGTATGAACTTTAGATTCTAGTTGTTCCAACTTCCAAATGTCAACAATGTTCAAGTCATAGACTCATAGCACTAGCAAAAAGTCAAAATTGTCGCCGTAGCATGATATATCATCACACACCTATTTCACTGTGTGAAATCAAGAAAGTTTTGAAGTTAATAAACCACACATACTTTGAAAGTGTTGAAGCCTTTTCTCTCATCCTCTGTATGAATCGGCCATTGTGAAAGCTTCTACCGGAAACATCTGATTCAAACTCTTCCAGTGGATATGTCAACTTGGTATCTTTACCATCCTTGTAAAGAGCATACCCGAAAACTCGCTGAGCATCAATATCACCCACACAATCTGCAGCATGCATGTACAAACCTTTAGGAACTTAACAAGAAGCTAGTTTACAGTACTAAAACACCTCCAGTTCACTTCAAAACAACATTAACTTGCTGCTGAGGCAATAATACCATCCTTTACAAAAATTAAATGTTTGATGGGCAAGGAACCTAACCTTCAAGGCCCAACTCAATCAATTTTAAGTATCCTCCAGGCTGTAGAAGTTCACCGACAATCCGATCTGGCTCCGTTAAGTCTCTTTCGATCACGCGAACACGACGCCCTTCCTACAATAAATAAGATCCCATTTTAGTCAATTTACAGTTAAATGTCCTAATAGTCATAGATTGCTACACTCTTCCAAGTTCCATCAAATCTTCCTTCATCTTCTTAAAATGTTAATAATTCATTGCTTGACGCCACAAATTCGTCCGTTTCATAAATTTCACAAAATTATCAAATGTAACTTCGAAATCTCACGTATTCCTTAACCGAGAAAAACACAAACTGCACAAGTAAAAAAGACCTCCGTTGATTAGCAAATCAATCATTTTCATTGACTCTTCAGCTACCTAATCGTAATTTGCCATGGAGTAACAGTGATCCTACACCTGAACGCTTTTAATCAGCTAAACAATTAAGAAATCAATCCGTATTTCCAGATATCCATCAACAAACTTATTGTATTTTGCTAGTAATCACACGAAAATCAAAACGTACAAGCATCAGCATATCCCCATTTCACGATAATCACACCATTTCTACACTATTCCACCAATCTCTCGGTTCTACTTTCAACACGACACGGTATTGAAACCAGCTCATGCCCAAACCTGGTTACAATCTCCGTATACCCATAATTACTCCGGAAAAAAATGATGAAATCGGGACGAGTAAGCGAGAGTATTAAAAAACTAATATAAATTACTAGATTTCACACTGACAACGGAGTTACGAGTTCTATCAGGTACAACATCCAATTAACGCAGTACAGCCTAAAATGGACAGAGTACAACTCCGCACTGCATGAATCAAGCAGCAGAATAAAACTTAAAAAACCAGTAGCAAAAATTACCTTGCCGAGAGTATACGCGAGAGCGGCACCAGCAACACCGGCACCAACTATAATAATGTCGGCGTCGCCGCCTTCATTAACCGGTCGGAAAACTTCATTCTCAGCCTCCTGAGCCACAGTCTTCATTCCTTTCGGTTTCTTCACCTTCCTCGTGAAGCTGTAGAGCAGAACGAAACCGAACAGGGACGCGACGAAGGCGGCGAGAATGTACTGATCGACGATCACCATTTTTGGCTAGCAGAGATGATTGAAGAGAAGTGGAAAAATGGAGGTTTTGTTGAGAAATAAATAATGCGAGAGTTTGTTGGTGTACCGGTGCAAATGCAGCAACAGTCGTCGTGGCTTTAAATAGCTGTGTAATGTGGCCTTGCCGTGTCACACGACCAACGTGTTTGCTCTTTGCCCCATACAAATACATTTTCTTACTTTTAGACTTTTTTTTTTATTCGATTGGGATACTATTTAATAATAGTTTATTATATTCACACCCAATATTTATGATTAGTAGTAGAACAAGCTAGAGGTTTGGGATGTTGTAATGGACGGTATTTTGGGCAGTGTCGGGATTTCAAGTCACATTAGGTTAGACTCGTTTACACTTTTTTAATTCGTTAAGTCGATTTGAAGTTGTCTTCAAAATGGTATACCATGATCATGTGATAATACTTTGAATGTTACTGAAAGTATTTGTTGCAAACCATTATTTTCGTTATATTGAATGTTACTGAAAGTATTTGTCGTGTATTAGTCTATGATACCTGAGACTGCTCTAGTGGTACCGTGGCTTCTTCAAGGGTTAATGACATCATTTGATTCTTTTGTTTCGTCTCGTAGAGTTAGCCACTGTGTAGTGAATTCTCTGTCTAATATGTGCAGAGGTTCGTATAATTCATATAGTTATAGCTATCTCTAGAAAATTTTAGTGTTTCGCCCCATAAAACTGGTATAACATTTATTTTTGCCAACTGGTAGTATTTGTAATTTTCTTTAATTTTGTATATGTTTTTTTTTTTTAGAATCGTATATGTTTATATATCATTCTATGTGTTGTTGGCTCATTTAGTGAGTGTTTGCCATTGTTTTTCAGAATTGATTTTAACCTGATTTTGCTTAAAGTGGTATAAAATTGCTTTTGATAAAAAGTTGTAGGTGTTTGCTAATTAGGAAAAAAAAGCAGCCTAGAGTGCTTTAAGCAGGAAAAAGCAAGTTTTGGGCTGCTTCTAAAAATCAGCGGTTACCTGCTTTTTTTTAGAGAAGTAGAAGCAGAAGTTGTGAAATAAAACACTACATTTCTGCTTTTTTTTTCCCCCAGAAGCAGAGAAGTGCTTTTCTTAAGTAATGGCAAACACTATCTTAGTGTGGTCAATTAATAAGCCCAAATTCACCCCAGCCCAAGCCCACTTGCTAACCTAGCTCCCCCTTACTTACGTATGTGAGCTACTACATTTGTGCAACCCCAAGCTTTGTGTCTACTTACACTTCTCTTCTTCTTCCATTTTCGTGCTTGAGAGAAAACGAAAGTGAAGCCATGTGAGAAACCTTCGTGCCTTTCTCATACTCATCTTGCCTACATCCATACTTTTGTGAGTGTGTGAGGGCTTGGTTGGTGGAACTTTTTAGGTCTTAGTGGTGTACCCATTTGGAGTTGGAACCGGCATAAAAGCATACCTGAGCCGAGAACATTACTTTACATACAGTGCTAATATGAATATCTAAGTAATGTATTGAACACTTGATTAACTAACTAACTAACGTCGTTAAACACAACTACTTAATCAACTACTACTATCATTTTCAACAATCTCATGGATTACCAGCCATGCACGGATGCAGCAAGTTTAATCATCAAGTCCATTCCATCTTAATTAATTCAATTGTGACCCGATTTTTCAAAAGAGGGTCCAAACAGAGTTGTAATGGCGGCTTGCAGTTAACATGAAACGGTTCGAAAAAAGGGTTATTAATTCTCTGCTAACCAATTAGCCGGCTCTTAATTACATGATTATGAGAGTTATCAGAAATGACGTGATCAGTTTGGGCCATGCAATCGAAATCAAATTAAACATGGAATTGAAATATGGAATACTACAAACAACCATTTGATCAAATTTGCCTTAAATATCCATCTATCAGCTCCTCCTTCACCGAGACCGCCACAGAGCGGCCCAGAGACCGAGGGGCGTGCATTGAAGACCACGTCACCCTAATTTCGAAAATTCACTTATTTTACACGTAACTTTTCATAATTTTAGTGTTACCCTTCCCACCGAATTGGTAAAACACCAATTTTTCGTCCCGTGAAACCTAATTTCTAGTGGGAGTCATAAGATGGTGCAGTGGTAAAAGAATGGAGTTGCAAGTTAGGAAGGAGGTCTAGAGTTCAAGCGAGTCACATGTTTAGGTGTATATTTACTTGATAGTTTGTAATTGTAATAGTTTGTCGTTTAAAAAAAAACATAATTCATGGTTCCGCCCTTGAAACTGCCATGCAACAAGGTCGGAGAATTAAGACTACCTACCGTTCACCTTAATTTCAGTTGGGTTTAATTCAAGTTTAAGTAATTTAAATTTACATTTTAATTCATTTCAATTCAATTTAAAATTCAGGTTGAACTATTTTAATTCAGTTCAATTCAATTTAAAATTCAGGTTGAACTGAACGGAGTATAAGTCTAAGGACTACATGCCGAATAATAAGTCAAGGTAAGGGACCACTGCTATTCAGTTTCATACGTGGCGGTTGGTTACTGGTACATAGCTTAATTTGACGGTCCAGCACGTTTACCAAATTTAGAAACTCAACTTCAAGATTTGCCCAACACTTGATTTGAATTTTGAATTCGTCCATCATATGGTCAATGTGTGGATGTTTGAGCCACAAATCATATTAGTACCCACTCAATTCAACTTAATTTTAGTTCAGTAGTTCATATTAGTACACTAATTCAAGACCACCTTATATCCCATACCAATACCAACCATATAACACCAAATAAATCTCCACCTCTAGGAATCGAACCCGGGACCTTTCACCATTACACCCTGCACCTTACCACTGCACCTTAATTATTACCTTGTTGAAAAATACCAATACTAATAAAATAGTTTATGTAATGTTCATTACATTAGCTATTTAGAATCAAAACACGTAATTTTTGTTAACAGACCACCATTAATAGTGATCTTTTTCAATTTTATTAAGTATAGCAAAATGTTTATTTTTAAAAATAATACTATAAAAGTTTAAACTTAGATATTAAAAATAGGAAAGAGTGACAACGAAGCATAACTCAGTTATCTATATACTTCACCGTAAATCTATATGTCGAGAGTTCGAGTTACTTTTACGGAGTTGTGTCAGATTTTTGGAGAATGGGAAAGAGCACCGGGGGAATGTGCAATTTAATTTAATAAGATTGAATTTGAAACCCTAGTGAAGTATGGTCTCCCAGAAAGTGAATACAGAGCCGCCTGTCTAACCACCATCAAACCAGCAGCATTTGTATAATCTTGTGCATTCCTAATTCCTCAACCACTAGTTTCTGGTCACCTCCGGTTTCTGGATCTGTTTGGCTTCCCATTCCCTAATTGTTCATTCTGTCATTTCTTGGATTTCCACCAGGTAAATCTTGTCACTTCATTTCTACTGATTCTGCATTTGTCATTCTCCTGCAAATCCATTCATCCATCCTTGTTTCATCATCATTCATAATTTCATCATATATTCAAACCATGGCTGCTGCTGCTATTGCTGCTGTTGCACTTTCACGGAGGAGATCTGCTATCACTAACAATTGTTCTGGTATTAGCTGTCTGTATACTTTTTTCAGCAAATCCCATCACTCTTATTATGCTTCATCTTTCTCACACTTTTCCACGGTTTCTACTAAAATCCCACCTTCACAAATTGCATTTACTCCAGACTTCTTTCTTCAAAAATATCAATTCTCTCCTGAATTAGCATCCACACTTGCTTCTGCTTCAGCTCGTATGAAAAACCCACAGAATCCCGATTTGCTCCTTTCTTTCCTCAAACGAACTGGCTTTACCCATTCCCATTTAGAAAGAATCGTTAGACATCACCCTGTGTTGCTCTCTGCCTGTGTTGAAACGGGTGTTAAGCCTAAATTCAGCATCTTCCACGATTTGGGCTTCTCTGCCGATGAGGTTACCCAGTTAGTCTCACGTAATTTCTCTCTTCTGCACCGCGCAGAAAACACAATCATACACACACTTTCTGTGCTGAAAGGCGTTTTGGGATCCAATGAAAATGTTATTGAACTCATAAAGAGATATCCCGGCATGTTCTATGCAAATCCAGAGAAGACTATCTTGCCAAACATTGAATACCTCAAGAGCTGCGGATTAAAAAGTGAACAGGTTAATACCTGCATATATTCTTTGCCTACCTTGTTCTTTCTAAATCCAGAGAATGTGAGAAGATGTGTCTACAAGGCCGATGAGATGGGTGTTCTGAGGTCTTCCAAGATGTTCATTCGTGCTGTTAAGGCCATTAGTGATATGTCTGGTGAGACATTTGAGCTCAAACTGAAGAGCTTGCAGGATCTGGGCTTTTCCGATGATGGCATTTTGAGACTGCTTAGGAGTACTCCTGTGGTGCTTGCTTTATCTGCAAAGAAGATAAATGAGGTAAAAGAGGTTCTACTTGAGACCGAGAAGTATGATATGTCGTGTATTGTTAAAAGCCCTTTGTCACTCGGTTTCAGTGTTGAAAAGAGGTACAAGCCACGACTCCAAGTTTTGAAGGTGTTGGAAAGTAGGAGCCTAATTGATAAATGGCCAAGTCTTGCAACACTTTGCACCATGTCGAATAAGAGTTTCTTTGAGAGATTCGTTGCTCCTAATATGAAGCAGGGGACGCGTTAATAGCAGACACTGCTGCCAGCCAGTCTAATTTGGTGCTCCTAGCAAGTAGCAATTGGTTCTAGAAAATCATCGGAACAGTAAGTATATGTTGTTCAAACATAAACTTCTTGGTCTGCTGTTACTGCTATTCAATGTGTATTATCTTGACTTGTATATTAACTTGCGTTAGTGTATCTGACTATCTGTAAGAAGTTGTAACAACACAGTGGATGTAGTTTGGACTAGTCGGAGCTCGATATCGCATCCATGGAATCTTTGTTAACTAGATGCTCAATTATCTGTGAAGCACTGGTTGTCCTCTTCTCCTCTTATTCATGTTAAATTGTTAACCTGCTAATTACTACATGGCTATGAATCTTCCATTGACAATATTTAAGCTTTGTGACATTATGAGTTTAATTCGAGTACTTTTTCTGCTTGATCTGTTCATAGTTATTCATGTGAAAAACATAAATATTATGTGTAGTCACTAGTCAGTGGAGTATACTGTGGGTTCTATTTTGACTCAATTTCTAGTATATAGGAATTAGGATCAATTTGTTACTCCCAGTTCCTAGGCCCTTCCCATCCAATGAACGTCATCAGGGGCAGGGCGGAGACAGAGGGGGCGGGCAGGGGCGACCGCTCCACACGCCCCCACCAAACCTAATTCATGGCTCCGCCCTCAACGTCATACAGGTTAATTTGAATATTTTTTTCAACGGGTTTGAAGTACTAATCAGTTTAGAGATAGGATTCGTATTGTATTACGACGCTACGTATAGAAATTTGATCCTGTTTTGCAAAACAAAATTTTCCATCAATCACCTTCTAATCACAGATAAGGTTCTACCATATATTTTGTGGTGTAAGAATGAGACAGGTACAATTGTGTGTCATCTTAAACATGTGAATATATCTATCTAGCTGGAATTCTGTACGATGAATGAACACTAAAGGCTAAAAATGATGATCATAGTACTCTTCTTTGCTACATTCATAACTCTACTCTCTCTAATCTTCCTCTTCAACCCAAAGACGAAATCTCTCCGTCCGCCAGGTCCGCCCCGCCTACCTTTCATCGGAAACATCCATCACTTCTGCACCTCCGTAGAACTCCACATCAACCTATGGAAACTCTCCCAAAAGTACGGCCCCATTATGTCGATGAAGTTAGGCAAGGTTCCGGTTATCGTGCTTTCTTCACCAAAACTCGTAAAAGAAGCACTCAAAGCCCAAGACCTCGCGTTCAGTGGGCGGCCTAAGCATTACGGATGCTACGTCCTGTCTTACAGTGGCCTGGACATAGCGTTCGGGACTTACAACGACTCTTGGAGAGAATTGAGAAAGATTTGTATGCTTCATTTGCTCAGCACTAAACAAGTGCAGTCTTTCCGTCCTATTCGTGAACAAGAAGTGTCTCGTGTAATCGGAGACTTGAGAAGCAACCATGATGTTGTGAATTTGAATGAAATGATGATGTTCTTTTCGGGGAACTTGATTTGCAGACTGGCCTTCGGAAAGGATTATAGCAAGGAGGGGTCAGGAAAGCGGAGTTTCGACAAGCTTATGATTGAACACCAAGCTATGCAAGGGGCGCTCTTTGTTTCGGATTATCTGCCCTTGTTTGGATGGGTTGATAAGGTTAATGGAATGATCTCTAGGCTTGATAAGGCTTTCAAAGACATGGATGATTTTCTCCAGGAGCTCATTGATGAACATTTATGCTCGGACAGTTTTTCGAAAGCAGATGTGCTTCAACTCTTGATCCGGCTGAAAGATGATCAGTCTTGTTCAGTTGATCTCACCTGGAATCGCATCAAAGCACTCATCATGGTAACAATCTCTAATCTGATGCATATCTTTAAAAAAATGTCAAATTCGGGGTGTTTTATACCGATTTATTCTACATATAGAAAATAGCTATACATGAAAGAACTGTATTTTATAAGCCTGCCTCATTCCAGATTCTGCACTCAATCAAAACATTATGAGAAGTAGAATTTGCGAAAGCCATTAGGGTGATCGACTAGCTAGTATGTTGCGACTTGTGATTAGAACTTGATGTGTTACCCAAATGTGTTTTCCCCAGGACATAGTAGTAGCTGGAACGGATACGAATGCAGCAACGATTGTTTGGGCCATGACAGCCTTGATGAAGCACCCAAATGCAATGAAGAAACTGCAAACTGAAGTAAGAGAATTAGTCGGAACAAAAGGCATAGTAACCGAAGAAGACGTGCAAAAGCTCTCATATCTAAAAGCAGTGACAAAGGAGACTCTGAGATTGTTCCCACCAGCACCACTTCTACTGCCTAGAGAGACACTTGAAGAGACGGTACTAGCAGGATACAAGATCCCACCAAAGACCACGGTTTACATAAACGCTTGGGCAGTTGCAAGAGACCCTGAGGCTTGGGAGAATCCAAATGAGTTCATGCCTGAAAGGTTCTTGAATTCGAACATTGATGTGATAGGTCAGGATTTTGAGGTGATTCCTTTCGGAGCTGGGCGGAGGGGGTGTCCTGGAATCTCGTTGGGGCTCGTTACTGTGGAGGTTCTGCTTGCGAACCTTGTGTACTCGTTCGACTGGGAGTTGCCTTGTGGGGTTAAGGAAGAAGATGTTGATACTGATACTCATCCTGGACTTGCTATGCACAAGAAGAATCCACTCTGCCTTGTGCCTAAGCCATATGATTTGTAGACAGGTTTAGTGCAATGGAGGGTGAAATTATGAAAAAGAATCAGAAACTGTTTATGGGGAAGTAATGTTATTTGTAGTACATATAAATAAAGCAAGTAACATAAATCAAAATATTTGCTAATTTAGTAATTTGTGACTAATGGTTTCAAATTGAAATCAGTTGAGTTAACTTCAGTTAATTACTTCAAATTTATAATTTATTTCAGTTAACTTCAGTTCAGATCACTTCAGATCAGTTCACAGTTTATCAGTTCACAGTTGAAATAAACAGAGATTACATATTCTAATTTGGGTGATGGACT
>JAYMSL010002467.1:0-14251 GCA_036897195.1 Plantago coronopus | reverse complement strand
GATCAACGTACCAGATTCAAATTAAACCGAAAACTAATGTAAACTATTCTGTTATATACTACTTATAAAACAAGAAGTACTTTTTAAAAAAAAAAAGAAAAAATCGCCTTCCATTAGATTTCTTTGTCTTTCCCGCTCTTCTAAAATTTCTCCGCAATAGTAAGTATCATTCTGTAAGACTTAACGTTTCGAAATTATAACACAAATTATATTCCGTTATTATAAATTAGATTAATATCTGAAGTACTAAATACAGAGGTATGTTACCTCAAAAAAAAAAAGTATGTGTTGTTGAAGAGTTAGTCTCCTGTGATTCCAGAATTTCCTT
The DNA here is from genome assembly GCA_036897195.1 of Plantago coronopus. Classification (NCBI taxonomy): domain Eukaryota; kingdom Viridiplantae; phylum Streptophyta; class Magnoliopsida; order Lamiales; family Plantaginaceae; genus Plantago; species Plantago coronopus. Next base: position 13,923 of record JAYMSL010002467.1, on the reverse strand, counting down.
AACATTATAGAAATTCCGGTTCTTTCATTAGACCGGTGCGCGGTCAGTTGGACCGGTCTGCCCGTTCTTAATTCTCATACCGTTTCCGATGACGGAACATAGAATGATAAATCAAATCACCTTCTCTCTCGTTCACGGCGAGATTTCCCAGCGATGACCGTTCCCAGAGATATCCCAGCGATCTTCACTATAGGTAATTTGTCAATCTCCAAAATCCGTTGATACTAGCTCCGATCTTTAAATCTAGCTTGATTTGCTTGAATTCAACTCTGATATTAGCTCGGTCTCCAAAATTCGTTGATATTAGTTTGATTTACTTCGATCCAACTCTGGCATTAGCTTGAATTGATTTGATTGTTTATGTGATAATCTGGATATTCAAGTCATGATTTGGGCATCTCAATCATAATTATATGTTCTGTTATCCCTATAATTATTAACTTGGATTACAATTTTTTTCAGTTAGGGGAAACACTGTTATTGTTGTTGATTTAGGATCAGAGAGAGGGAGGGGAAGATGAAATTCTCTCGGATTTGATTCCGGAATGCAACACGGTGATTTACATTTATTCTCTCATCTTGTTATTTTGTAGCTTTATTATTTTAGTGTTTGATTTGGTGTGGCTTTTGATGATTTTTAACAGGTGGTGTAGCAACCTAGCTACCTATCTCACTTTCTCCTCCCATTTGTGTAACACATTAATTTGAATGATAGCTGATGTAGTTCCTTTCAAAGATTTCAGTTTATCTACGTTCATCCCTTTGGACGGCTTGTTGTAAAAGCAGGAGTTCTTTGGCTTCAAGCAAATATCATAAACTGACTTAACTGATGATTTGGTTGTACTTCGCCTTTAATGATTAGAACTGGGGGTTAGTTATTTGGAATCTGGGGTTTAGTTATTAAGAATCTGGATATTTTAATGTGAGTTTATACACGTGAGTTTTTATCTCTTGACTGTTGCCGATTAAAAAAAATAAAATCTCTTGACTGTTCGTAACTGGTATTAGTTATTCAGATTATGGATCTTTAGAATGTCTGTTTGTGACTGGTATTAGTTATTCAGAATATGGATATTTTGAACGACTGGGGGTTAGTTGTTAGTAGTCTGGGTGTTTACTATTTATATGCCTGGGTGTTAAGTTGATTACTGATGATCTGGTAGTTTACTCGTTTTCCTTTAGGATATTGTACCTATATGTTATTTAGAGGAGTTTTATTATGAATAATTTGGTTGTTAGTTATTCCGTTATGATTCAAATGTTATTGGTGATGAGTAGCATCTATCCATCTGACTTTATCTTCTGTATGGGATGTTTTATCCTGTTCATGGGTTTTTATCAACTAGTCTTTTTTATTTGAAATCATTGTAGCTGGTTGTTTTAAGGAGACTTCATATGATACATATAGCACCTATCGATCTGGGGTGTTTTATTATTGATCCTGGACTTTTTAGTTGTCAAACTGGGTTTTTTACAAATAACCTAGGGCTTTTAGCTAGCAACTACATGGTTTATAATATGGTTATAGACTCTGACTATATTTTGTTTGATCCCGGACTATTTAATTATCAAACTGGGGGTTATCAATTAATATTGAACTTGAGGGTCATGCTTACTCATGCTTGACTCTTTAGAAGTCAAGCTGGGGGGTTTTCACGAACAACCTGGGGCTTTTAACTAACAACTTCTTAGCTTAGAAATATTCATAAAAACTATGATTATATATAGTTAATTTGAATATGGGCTATTTAGTCGTGAAGCTTGGGGTTATCAATTAATATTGAACTTGATGGTAATGTTTACTTCTGCTGGACTATTTAGTTGTCAAACTGGGAGTTTAAAATTAATATTGAACTTTATCTGGGGTTTTAGTGTGTACTGAAGTATATCTCAGAATTTTTTAGTTTGTTCCGTGCTGTTTTATATGTTCGCTGGTGGTTTTTTGCAGTGCATATGGCAACCTGATGTATTATAAAAGTGTAGCACTAGTATCAATTTACTTTTGGTGTATTATACTAATTAGTAGTAGTAGCAGTAGTAAAATGATTAGCATGAGGCCTCGTCGAGAACTGACGAGTACAGTTGTGATTACTTTGTAATGGTGCATCGTTGTGTTTTATCACATTTTTTATGCAACATTTGTATCGTCTTTGCTGAGTGTCCAAATCTGGCTTTTTGAATTTCGTGGCAGGCCTTGCTGACGACAATAGAAGTGGGAACTATGGTTTCATATGTCATAGTCTGGATTATTTAAGTCGTAATCTGGATGATTTAAGTTAACATTTGATTCTGTGTTTGTTATTGAAAGTTAGCTAATCTCAGTGTTATTCTTTGTTCATAGAAGCCATAAGCAGTTCATAGGAGCCTTGAGCAGCTACGGAAAGTGTTGGACTCAATGTTGATTTTGTTGAACTTGGTTGCTTTGGATTTGTCTACCATACTTGGCTGCTGCTAATGTACATGAGTGAGATGTGTGATCTTATCCTTTTCAACCTTCCTTGCCATCAATGAGTCAAAAAGAGCACCTGCAACGTGTTGTTTCTTATGAAGTAAGCTTATTTCCTTTTCTTTCCTAAAAATAGGACTGTGAACTTGAATTTGGAGTTGGACTCCATTATAATATTATTGTCTTGCATGCAGATTTTTATGACGACACTAAAAGGGCTGCAACTTTTAGTTCCCAATCACATTTACTTTAATTTTATTTTCTGGGGTTTTAGGAGTAACGTGGGGATTCTAATTTGCAACTAGAGAGTTTCTAGCAATATAAAACAGTGATTATATTTATTTATGATTCTGGGTTATTTAGCTGTCAAACTGGGGTGTTTTATGAGTAACCTGGGCCTTTTTATAATTGGTGGTTGACATTGATCTTTCTGGTGATTTGACTCTAATTCTGAACTATATAAGTGCGATTTTGGGGATTTTGAATCCATTCCAGTGTATTATGCCGCTAAAAATGGTGGTTTTCAATCTGGTGGGATTTATTTATTGTCTGGGGGTTTTACGAGTAACGTGGGGCTTTTAATTTGCAACAAGAGAGTTTATGGCATTATAAACTCTGATTATATTTACTTTTGATTCTGGGCTCTTTAACTGTCAAACTTGGGTGTATTACGAGCAACCTGGGTGATATACACTAGAATGAATTTCAACTTCTGCACTTTGGTTTCTCTGGGTAATTCTGGGCTATTTGCTCATAGATGTGTTGCTACTATAGATTTAAATGTACGTAAAATTGTAATATTTTGTTATTCTTGGGACAATATGTGTGTTGCGGTTACTGAATTTCAATCCCTGATGCATTGATGTTTTTTAGTATGGTTCTGGACGGTTTAAACTTTTAGATAGATGCTTGCTTGTGGTTCAATGAATCTGAATGATGCTTACATTTTTTTTCCTATGTGTTAACATATGTTGCTGGTGATGTTTACTTTATTTCTGGACTATTTGAGCTCTATTCTGGTGATTTTAAATGATTCTAGTGATCTAAACTTATCTCCATGATTGGTGCTCAGGCCTCAGGTTATTTGGCTTCATGAACTTTTGGGACAAAGGCGAGGTTTGAGCAACAACTCGTAGGGTACTACCTTGACATGTCTTTTTCAGTCTGTATACGTATGGCTTGGCTGTAATTACAGCTGAGACAGGACTTCTTGAAAAGCTTATTTTCTTGCAAACCAGAGGAAATGTGTTGAAGCGGTCACTGGAGTCGGCAGTTGTAAATAGTTTAGGGTTCACCAAAGCATGAAGAGACTTCTTATTTTTCTTTCTCTGTATAGAAGCACTTTGTTTTTGTTGTGCACTTCGCTTTTAACAAGTAATAATCATCCTTGTTCATAAACTATCTATGAGGTTGAGGTTGATGGTGTAATTGTCCATTACCTTTTTGCCTGATTGTTGTACAAGTGATTTAATGAAAGCATGATAGCCGGCATGATACAATTTTAACGACAAATGAAAGCATTAAACATGAAAAGATGTAACAAAAGATTTCGAAGGAAACAAACTCTTGTGAACTGGACAGTGATCAGGCAAACTGCACACAAGTTACAAATTAGGAAAGTTCAGCAAATCTTGAATACATTGATGTCATTCATCATGTACAGATGTACTTAAATCAATTAAATTGTTACACTTTTTGCCAATGCAGTCTTTCTTACTTAAAATCCCATGCAACTCCACTTGGCTTGAGGGATTCTTCCACTGTAAAGCTCTTTCATTGTCTTCTCAATCTCCACCGTCTCTGTTACAATCCCATTCATGCAAACCAGAATTGCACTTAAGCTCAAAACAAACTCCATTATCGATCTTGATTTCAGTCGGTTTCTGGCAGGTTTCCTAAACATAAAACAATCAAACCAAAAACAATGGCATCAAATTACCAGCACACACACAACCACGATAATATCTCTGTTTCGGTTCAATGATCTCATAGATGCATTCAAAAACACGTTCCTGATCGTCCTGGAAGAACTGACCCTCAAGTCGATCCAATTAGCAACTGATTTCCAAATTTCCTGCGCCATTGTACTTAATAAACAAATGCAACATTGATTCCTCTTGACCCTCATTACAGAGTTTACAATCTATATTTGTAGCTTCATGGATTATCCTTCTCCTTTTCACGTTATCTAGAGTAGGCGGCCTTCCTAAGGAAGACGCCAAACGAACAAGTTCACCTTTAACAGAGTGACCAATGAGTTTACACCACACAAGCATTTTGCAGTTCAAATGATCATTGAATGACTGTTTCTGTGTGTTTCAAATATATCCGGTTCAGCCATTAACTATCAGACCGCGTGCCCGGTTCGATTCAATAAAAACTGGAATTTCCTTGAGGTTATGGAAATTCCGGAATTTCCTGAGACTTTGTGTAATGTTGTTGTCCCTTCAAATCAAGAGTTACATTATTATGAGTCCACATGGAGTGGCCCAATAGTCGCTCTAACGGGCCGGGCCTGAATTCACTCAGTTACAAATGGCCCAAATTCATTCTCTCCTTCTCCTACTATCCTATGTTTTTTTTGTTCTCCTACTATCCTATTCGATTCACCGATTTTGCATATTCCTCCTCCTCTGCCAGCTTCGCTACTTCAGCTCAGAAAGTGATACTACTACATTCATCGCGCGTGTTTCTTGTACGTATAGAGGATGTAGTTCAGTGTAAAATGTCTCGTTCCAAAGCAACCAGAAAGCAGCGCAAGCGTCTCAAGCGAAAAGGTAACCGTTTCTTCCAATTGAGCTTCAACTGTGAATTTCACCTTCCATTTGTGTAATTTTGGTATGTGTTTAGAGAGAATCAAAGAAAATAACTAAGAAAAAATGAAACAGTTTCAGATTGAGCTTCAATATTTGAATATCCGCATCATTTGTGTGTCAGTGTCACAGTGTGTGTGTGTGTGTGTTTTGTTTTTGTGTTTGTCTTTGTCTTTGGGTGCGTATTGTATTGTAAGGTAGAAAAGCAGACATGATTCATCGTTGATCTTCAACTTTAAATTTAACTTTCTGTTGTGGTGTATTATGGTGAAAAATCAAACCAAAAGTATTGAGCTTTAATGTTGACTTTGATAATCTACTTGGTGCATTCTAGTAACAACCAAAGAAGGTATAAAAACAGAAGGAATTTCAAATCGCGGCAAATTTGAATTTCACCATCTATTTTTATTTGTGGTTCACTGTAGTGAAAGTTAAGGCCCTGAAAGGATTTAAAAATGTTACTCCGCTTGTGAAGAAGTATTGGTTTCAGAGGTATGATCTTTTCTCCAAGTACGATGAAGGGATTAGAATGGATGAAGAAGGTTGGTTCTCGGTAACGCCTGAGGAAATTGCTGCTAGCCAGGCTGAAAGGTGCAGTGGTGCTGGAGTTGTTATTGACGCTTTTACTGGCGTTGGCGGCAATGCCATTCAACTTGCCCTACTGTAAGTGTAAGTCTAACTCAAACTTAGGATTTATTCGCTTATTATTTGATTATTGATATGCATTTCTCGTCTGTTAATTAGACTAGGATTAGGAATTGCTATTTATTAGTTATTGATTCATTCTTTGTGATGCTTTGCATAAGAGTGTTTAGATCCTTTGGTTCATTTTAAAGTAGCTCTGAAGTTACCGATCATGTCTTTAGTACAGTTTTCGGATTTCGACACTTAACTGGATCTATGATGGCTTTATTCATCTTGTCTTACAACTCCTAATGCCAGCTGCCATCATGTGATTGCTATTGATATTGATCCAAAGAAGGTTGCGCTGGCGTATAATAATGCAAAGATTTATGGTGTAGAAGATAAAATTGAGTTCATTGTGGGAGACTTTTTCAAGCTTGCACCTTTGCTGAAGGTTAGTTAGTCGAGCTTTTGCCACTCTCTTAATCTGACATTTGGCTTTTGCAGGGTTGGTTGAATGATGCTTATGTTGTAATTATCCTTTATTCTTCCAACTTCACTAGCATGGAATGTTTAGATTTTCCAAGAATTTGGGTTTCTATATGATACTCGGTCAAGCTCAAGCATATCTATGTATGAAGATTTGCCTATACTTTCTGTGGCCGTGGTTTGTCTCAAAGGGACACCTCAATTTTATAAGGAACTTAGGTTTAAGCTGCCAATGAAACTACTCCGAAGGAAAGTATCATATTGACTTTATAAGGCACTTAGGTTTAAGCTGCCAATGAAACTACATATGAGCATCCAGCTAGTAACACATTGACATTTCATGAAAGGAAAGTATCAATATTGACTTTATAATATCTAATAGAAGCTTGGAATTAGTATAGATCAAATCAAAGACAATATTTTTTGTTGGACATGTAGAACTATAAAATGATTTTAATAGTATGATTTACTATATTTGCTATATGCTTAATATGATTCACAATCACTAATTCTTCTAATCCTCAACTCAACGACTTGTGTAGGGAGATGTGGTTTTTCTATCACCACCATGGGGTGGTCCATCTTACAAGACAAAAGAAACTTACACTCTTGACTTGCTGAAGCCCAAAGATGGGTATGTTGATACAGTTTACCAGATTTACATTGGTTTAAAGTGGTATTGATGTCCTTCATGGAGCTTCTATTCTTCACATAGCTCTTATATGAGCTGCAGTAGTGTTTGATGAATGAAATGTTTTCCTGAGAGCAGAATAACTTTACTCCTTTGTTTATTGATATCACGCTCGATCCATTCACTGCTTGAGCGTCCAGAGGAACAACTTGACTCAAGTTTGATTTCTTGGTAACATGCAATTTGGAAGAAGCACGTCAAGTGCTAACTGCTAGGTATTAGGCATATGAATATATGAGTACACAGTAAGCTATCCCCCTTGATCTGAGCCTTTGACAGCCTTTGACTAGTGTCTCCTATTGGATTATATCTGTATTTTTAAAAGCATTTGACCACCAAGATTTGAGTAAGACATCCACCACCTGTATAGAAGTTATTTTCTGCAATTCTGAAAATGGGCTGAACATGATATTGTCATTCTCAGTTTAGTAGTTAAATCTTGAATTTGATTTCCTGGAATATTGATTGATTTCCTAGCAGATTAATAGATATAACAGTATATGGAATATATGTTTGTGCATAGATGGTCATGTGAAGCCCCGTCATATGACTTGTTCAGAAATTTGTCTTTCTGTTCTTCGCTTCGGTGTTTCTACAGCCGGGAAGTTGGTTGGCTTTGTGCCTTTGTGGATTGTGGTATGAAAATGGAATGAGCAATGTGGGTATATTGTGGATACCTTCCATCGAATAAGGTCTACACATAACGCCATATATATCGTGTGTAAACGCCAATAACATAAAAATTAATTGCATATGATAACCTTAGATAGCAATATCTGGGCAGCAAACTATTCACGTCCATGTAATCAGTACGGGGATATTTCACTGAACTGCAAGGGAGCTTCCCTGTGTGCTTGATTCATTTCTACAATGTGTATATCGCTTTATTTACTTGTAAAAATTGTGGAGCTCAAACAATGTACTCTATGTCCGCAGGCATTCCTTATTTCGAGTTGCTCAGTCAATAACAGAAAACATCATTATGTTCTTGCCTCGCAACACTGACTTGCTCCAAGCAAGTGAACTTTCCTGGCTGTGTTCTCCACCCCTGGATAGCGAGGTTGTACACATTCTTCCGGTTACTTGTGTAGTATATATTAATAATCTTTTGAACTCTTGTCCCATATTTACAGTAAGCATAGTTGTGTCATTGCAGGTGGAAGAAAACTTTGTAAGGGGCCACTCAAAGGGAATCACTGTCTACTTCGGCGATGTTGCATCTGTGTAGCTCGTGCAATGTGCTTCATTAATGATTTTGCAGAAGAGCCTTAAATACGTTTTGAAGATTCTATTTTGCATGTTAGTTATTGGAATTAAAGTGAAGGATATGCTAAATGGTATGGAATTCGACTCTTTTCACCCAAGTATGTATATATTGGTTTCCAAATGTCCTTTCCATTACATTGATTTCTAGTATGTTTTCCTCTACCATGCCGTAACTTATAATGTTGTAATTTTAATTTAAAAGGTCCCATATATGTTAAACTTCCCCGAGGTACTTTAGTCATTTGAGCCTTTGAGGTAAAGGGGCAATATATATTCCTTGTTCACATAATCCCCCCCCTCTATAAAATAAAAAATTGTATGGTTAATTACTTAATTAGCTCAATCCCAAGTTCCCATATTTATATGGCAAATGCAATGTCTGTAGTTTTCGCTAGCTTGCCTGCCTGCCTGTAGGATATTGAATTTAAGTTTTGGTCATTTGTGTCTGATTAGTGTTGCTTAATGAAAATCTTTTAGTTTTTTTTTTAAGCTGGAAATGATCATAGTCATGATGGTTGCTGTAAAAAGTTCTCTAATTTTTATTTTATTTTGCAAACAGGCAGTTACTGCTTGGTACCCAACTGTCTATATACTAGCCATAGGTTCTTTTGGCATAAGCAGCTTTTACATTATTTGGCAGAACAAGCATTGCTGCATTGATGATCACAGGAAACACCTTAAAATTGTACTGTTCAGTATGGAAACTCAGTTGTTGACTTAAATATATCTTGAGCATCAAGCAGTGAAAGTAGCCTTTGCCTGTGGTGGTCTAAGGTACATTAATATCATGCATACAGAGGAATCTCTAGGCCTGAGTTATGGATGTGCATTAATAATAGACTTAATCTTACATTGCTCAACCCAGGTATTAGGTTGCACTTGTATCCCAAACCCCAAACGGTGTCCGGTATTAGGTTACGGTTCAATATGTTGTTCGCGCAACAGAAAGATAGAATGAATCTACAGCTAAAATGATATTACTGTCACTAGGTAGCATAATTAGCAGAGACGAAAGTGCCACAACTCACTAGTGTGAATTACATTAAGTCATTAACAAGAACTTACCGAACCAGGTAAGCTTTAACCTTACCTTAGACAGATCAGTTAACTGCTTAACTGTAATTCTATGTTTCGCAGAGTACTAAGAACGGTGGACCTGATAACCCGAAGGCCCGAAATACCGGACCCGATCCCAGTCCTAGACCTGAAGATCCATCTAATTAACTAGTGGTCTTTGGAGCAACTTTCTGCTCCCAATGCCCACTCTTTAACTGAGCTTGCAATGTATTATTGCTGTCATGCCTGGTGGTCCTTTGCAAAAGTTAAAAGTTACTCTAGAGGCAGAAACTAAGTTGATGCATACCATTTCTAGGTAAGGTATTAAACGTATTTGCTTTTCATAAAAGTCTGCTGGGTATAGAATAGAAACTGTACAATTTGTTACCAAGAGCTCTTGTTCACTTGTCATCATCTGTTGTCGATCCCCAAAACATGAAATGTCACATGAATCTATAAGGGTCATAGATCTTCACGCTGAAAATCTGCTCTCTGATGTCAATTTGGGCCATATGGATATTTTTGGATTTACATGTCATGTGTCTTTTATTCATGCCATGCACAGTATTTATGTTATGCGCTATCATTAACTATTAGTCGGCTCGACTCGATAAGGTATGAAGAAGGTAGCTTGATAAGGTAATCAAGTCGAGCCTTAATTCTATATGGTTTGCAGTTTCATATCATTACATGTATAGCTCCACCAAAGCTTGTATCCAGTGGAAAGAGTCTAGATCGAGAAGGTTATTGGTGTTTAGAGTTGAGTGATTTGTTTTGTTACTGAGTCGAGCCAAGATTCAAGTAGAATGCCCCATTGATCCACGTGCCCAATCAGGTCGGGTTTGGTACCCGATTAACCTGTTCGCCCAGCCCTAGATGATCCACTGTCCTTTGGTCGGAAAATTTTACCATGTGCCTCTGAAAATGCTTAATTGTCCTTTGTTTAGTTTTGGCTACAAAGTAGTATATCATATAGATAAAGAAAAGAACAAGTCGTGCACTTAATTGATACTGATCATACTGTACCTATCTTCTGTCTGTTTTCAGTCCTTATCATCCTGTTACTGTATTTAATTTTTCATTAATAATAGGATTGCCCTAATTATTACTCAATTTCACTAAACTCTACTGTATATGAGTTAATGCCACATGAACTTCTTTGGTAAAAAAAGTTCCAGATCGATAAAGCTTCCTGGATTAAAAATTCTCAACATTTTATCCTCATGACCTGTCAAAGCACAGCTACTGTTGCTGAAGCTCGATAGTGAAATTTGAAAACAGCCTACAGAAGCTGAAGCTGAACACACATACTAATATCCCAACCTCGCTAAGAGAGCCGCGTTTTCAACCATCCTCGTTTTTGGATTTGATTTATGTCAAACTTGATTAAGAAAACGAAATGGGAAGCTCATGAATGTAGATCTTGGATAATTGTCACTTGTAGAACGCAAGTACTCAGCAAAATTAACACGTATATGGTACACCTACTCTAACGAATAGTTTTGAAATAGAGATTCACTTGTTAGAATTTGTTCACCTACGATAAGTGTAAGTTTAAAATAGAGATTCACTATGTCTGTAAGGGGTAAGTTTTCGAAACAGAGGGCTCTGCTCATCTGCGGACCGACAAGGGTGCTGGTGTACTTTACCATTTTACCCCACGTAGTGAAAATATGGTATAGTGGAAATGTGTACTGCATTATCTTGGTGCTCCAAATAGCAAGCCAGTTTTAGCCATGCTAGCTCATAAATACAGCACTTAACTCATCCCCTCCTTTATAACATTGCAAAACATTCCATTCCCTCATCAAATTAATTGTATTCCTTAGCTTGTGTGTGTTCATAAACTACTCATAATATTTAGAAGAATAGAAGAAAAACTAGCTAGATATGAGCCTGAAGGGAACCAAGAAAATGAAGGGGTTCATGTGTCATTCTGGAGCTTCAACTGCAGTGTGCATGAGCCTGACTCAAGAGTACCGCTCTGTGATCATTCCCCTCAGGCCGAATGGGAGATCTGGAGATCGAATTAGATTGCTGAACAACGTCCAGTTAGGCGAAAAACACTCCATCAGAAAATCATTTCCGGTGAAGAATGATCAAGATAAGAAGATCCAGCAAGCTACCAAGCCTTTAGCAGTATCTGAACATGTCTTTCAGGTCAGTTGATTCTTAATTCTCATAACATTTACAGTATTCAGTTCTAAGTCCATGGATAAGAGGATGAACATTTTTGTTTTCACAGTAAATTTAATGGAACAAGATTATGAGATTAAGTTGTGGTGACAGGTGGTTGTTATGAGAGTCTCTATTCATTGTCAAGGTTGTGCTGGTAAGGTGAAGAAGCATCTGTCGAAAATGGAAGGTGTGTATATACTTCTTTAAGCTCCAAGCTCTTTCATGTTGATATACTACTTATCGTATCGTATGCTTAAGTTCTTGTCCGAGTATTGAAGAACATATACATCTAGAGTCCTTCAAGCTGCCTCATAGCCATGAATAATTTTTGTTCAAGCAAAATGTGATATCAAGTGGAAATTTGAAGTGCAAAATCTTATGAAACCTAAATCAAAGTGCGAATAATGTGATACATTGAGAGTCTTCAAGCAGCCAGAGATGAGAGATCCCTGGAACCTAGTTCAAATAATCTAATGATACCTCAAACTAAGTGCAAATCTCTTCTTTTTCTTCGATTCCTAGTCACTTCTGATATAGTCTGTTCATTTTGGAGTTAGGTCTTGTGACCCCATGAAAATCTCCCAATCTTCTTCTATGTTGTTCGTCGCATCCAATCTGATGTACTTTCGATCTTAAGAGGCACCATGGACCAGTACTCCTGCCCCATCTAATCTCATGTAATTATCGATCCTAGGAGGCACCACGAACCCATTGTCAGTGTAGTACTTTTTGTCTCATCTAATTTTCGACAGGGGAGACACCATGGACCCCTCATCAGTGGAACACGTATTGTTTGTCCTATCTAATTTTATGTAACTTTTTATTCTAGAGTGGCCCCCTCATCACTGTAGTACATATTGTTTGTCTAATCTAAGTATAGTGTAATTCTCTATGCTAGGGAGAAGCATCACGGACCCCCTTCCATCACTGTAGTACGTATTGTTTGTCTCACCTAATCTCATGTAATTCTCTATTCTAAGGATAGGTATCACGACGACCCAACTTATCAATGTAGTATGTATCGTATGTCTCACCCAATCTCATGTAACTCTCTATCCTTGGGAGAGGTGTATCACAATCCATATTTATCATTGTGACACGTACTGATTGTCTCATCTAATCTTTAGAATCTTCAAATCTAGAAAAGACACCGTGGACCTCCTCGTCCTTCTAGCACGCGGTCCCACATGGGACCACAAAGGAGAGAGTCTGTAGTAATCCTCCCAAGCTTCCTTGATAAAATAAAATTGAAATCTCAAGCATGTTACCACATCTATATTGAAGTATAAACGCAATCGCTTTAAGCAAGATCTCATACATACATAAAGCTTAAGCTTGTGTCAACTATACAATGTAGGCTCCATATCATGAGTTTGATATTTTGAAAGCTATATATATAGATGAATTGTCTTTCTTCCTAGTTTACACATATTAATTAAATGTAGCATTTGGTTTGAATGGATGTTGAAGGGGTGACGTCATTCAGCATTGATCTGGAGAACAAGAGGGTGACTGTGGCGGGACACGTGTCTCCATCTGGTGTATTGGAGAGTTTATCAAAGGTCAAAAGAGCTGAGCTTTGGCCCTGTTAATTTTGTTCTTGATAAAAATTTATTACTCCAATAGCAGACCAGTGACATTACTGTATGAGAATGTTGGAAACTTAAGGACTCGATCTTATTGTTCACTATTCAATCTTAATCTTCTTCTTTTTGTTTTGTTTTTGTAAATAGACTTGTGTGATATCTTGTTATTGTTCTGGGCGAAGGAAGAAACACTCTGGCCCAATCAGAGTCGTAGTAAGCGTGAAAAAAATATGATTTTAGAAAAAAACGAGACACTGAACAACTACATGGAATATTAATATACTGAAACAAAAGAAAGATGGGATACTAATCCATTACATGGAGCACTAATACATTGAAACAAAACACCGATATACACCATAGGGGCAGTGGTAATCTAACCTTCCCAGTCAAAATGATTTTACAATTACAGACACTACCCAAGTGTGAGTTATACACAGCAGCAGTAAGTCTAATGAAAGCCTGCCTACTATCATTCAAGCTAGGGTTGTACACAAGCCAAGCCGGCTCGAGCTCGGCTCGAAACTCACTCTAAATATTTTTTGACTCGAAACTCGAATTTTCGAGCTCGAGCTCGATCTTGAACCTAAAATCGAGCTCGAGTTCCTTAACGAGCCGAGCTCGAGCCAGGTAATGCTCGACTCGAAAACTCGACGAGCCGACTCGATTAATATTACGTATTATTATTATTATTATTATTATTATTATTATTATTATTATTATTATTATTATTATTATTATTATTATTATTATTATTATTATTATTATTATTAT